>CAJNDS010002575.1:77600-200100 GCA_905221605.1 Symbiodinium natans | reverse complement strand
ACACCACACAACACACACACCACACACACACACACACAACACACACACCACACAACACACACACCACACACACACCACAACACACACACCACACACACCACACACACACACACACACACACACACACACACACACACACCACACACACACACACACACACCACACACACACACACACACACACACACACACACACACACACACACACACACACACACACACACACACACACACACACACACACACACACACACTCCAACCTTTTGGTGGCAAATCGCAGACCTTCATGAATTGCAAGCCCTCTCCTTTCTGTAGAATGTCAGAAGCTCGGCTGGATTGGGGTTAGGGTCTACACCCTGAAGCCTGAGCCCCAAACACCCATCCTGCCTGAAACAATGTGTTTTGAAGCCAGGCGAACTTTGAGCTGGCGAAGCTGCGCAATGCCATCTTCGACAATGCCATCGCAACAGAAATGTACATGAATAGCACGACGGGAGTGGAGGCTTTCGGCTGTAGCTCAGGGCCGCTCTTGGGGAAAGGGTCGGTGTTCATGGCCAGAAAGATCCGGCAAGGCTGCTGTGTATCATCAGATAGATCAGATATTTCGGGTGTGGAGTGTTTAGGGGTTTATCCGGTCCAGCAGGGGTAACCCCGGCCATTTTCTGCTACGCTCGCGACAAATAGGGTGAGTTCATATTGTTTCCCTGGTTTCTCCTCTAGGCTGTGACCATGCTTACTGCGGCCTCTCCCTGAGTTCAAGAGCATCGAGGGTGCCGACTTCACTGACACACCCTTCCGCAAAGACCAGTTGGACGTGATATGCCCACTCGCGAAAGGCGTCAATCCCAAGACAGGCGTTGCGACCCGTGACAGCCTGGGCTGTCCCGAGTGAGCTGCCGGGGAAGGCGGGGAACCCAGCGCTCGGCATGCGGAGCACGTGGAACATGTGAGTATACATCTCGGATTAGCATGTGCAAAAAGCATCGCGAAGCAAGGTGCCCTGCGAGTGTGAGATGTGTGAGCAGCACCCAGAGGGGCGTGCGCGAAAACGCAGCAGCAGCAGCAGTAGCAGATCAGGTGCCTTGCTCACCTTTGAAAGAGCCCAGCCGTCCAGGCTGTGCTTCATGAGCATGGAGGCATGTGCCAACATGTGCCGCTACCTTCTCATCCGTGCTCGCTACATATCGACAAAGACATACAAAGACCCAGACCCGATCCAGCAAAAAAGGCGCTGCTTCAGGCTTCATTTTTAGATGCCGGCCCTGGCTGCCCTTGCATTGTCCTGGCTACCCTACGGCCCTACTCCGTATTCGGATTTGACACTCCTCGGCCCTACAGCCCTCAGACGCCATTCGCTAACCTGGTTTCAAACCCTCAGCCACGGAGCCCTGGAGGTCTCTAGCTTTTGTGCGCTTGTTGCAGTGCCAGGTTTACCACCCGGCTCTTCTTCTAGCCGTTCTAAACAGGTTAGAGCACAGCAACAGTCGAAGACGCCTCCGACCGTTGCAAGGCGGTTAACCTGCCTCTGGCTAGGAACCCAACTGTAAGTCCGACCCTAAGCCCTAAAACATCCTGAAGACGCTAAGACCCTAAGGCCTCAAGACCCTAAACCCTAAACACCCGTGCTTGCACTGTCTCCGTCTCTCGCTGTCTCCCCTTCTGTTTGTTTGGACCACGCTCTGGACATGACATGAGAAGGAACTACGTAAGAGAACGAACGCCTTGAAGCGAAGGCCCGCATACCCCTAGGAGGCTTGGACCTTAAGCTTGAGTCTAGGGTTTGGGGGACTTTCTGTAGGGGCCTGGGCCCTGGGTTTAGCGCTCAGGGTTTCGGTTACAGTTTAGGCACGAAGTTGCAGTGCATGTGCATGCAAGCTTTTGCGTGGAAGAGAAAGACGCGAGAACCTCGTGCCATGTCTTTTGTTTGGGGGTCTACTGATCGCTGCGAATTCAAGAGCTGAACTCCGATTCCCAGGTCGTGTTGCGAGCCAAATGACAACGATGCGTTGGTCACAAATAGCTAAAGAAGAAAATGAAATGTAATTCAGATGAAAAGGGATTCTGGGAGGGAGGGGTGATACCAAATACATAATGATGCCAAACACCCTTAGTGAATGCTTGGATCAGAGATGCTGAACCCTAAGCCCTAAACCCTAACCTTAAACCCTAAACCCTAAACCCTAAACCCTAAACCCTAAACACTGCTATCTTTCAGCAGCCTGCGCATTAAAAGTGCCGTGGGGTGCATGGGTTAGAGATACTAAGAGTTGTTAATTTGCATGTTGTGTTGCAACTGTTCCGCAGAGCGCCACCAAACTTTACCGTAAACGTGTGCTTTCCGATCACAGCCAAGCTGAAGTTTATTTGTCTCGTCCCTCACTCGCAGCACAATGCCACCTGCGCAGCCCGTTTCCCAGAAATGCGATGCTGTGATGTGTTTTCTTTTTTTGCCTGACTGAGCTTGAGCAATGCTCCGTACCCCCAGGCGCCGGGTGCTGGTGATCGGCGGCAGTTTCTCCGGCCTTGCCGCCGGCCGTGACCTGGCCAACCACTTCCTGGTGACGATCATCGATGCCAAGGAGCCTTTCGTGGAGACAGCAGGGTGGAGCGCGGGGAAGGGGGGGAGGCGTCGTCAGATGAAGAGGTCCTGCCAGGGAAGGGACCATGGCAAGAGGTTCTGCAAAGCAGGGAGTTGCACCGTGAGCGTCCCGGCAGGAGTTTTTCGAGTACACTCCGGGCGTGCTGCGGGCCTACGTGAAGCCGAAGCACTTGGATGCCTTGACCTTCACGCTGCAGCCAGTGATCGAGGTGTGGGAGGGTGGGTTGGGGTAGGTCAGGCGAGGGAAGGAAGAGTGAAGGGAAGAGCGAAGGAACGAGAGACACATTTGCAGATTTATCATTCTTCGCTTGTGCGACCCCTGCCAGACCCGCATGGGCTGCAAGTTCATCTGGGGCGAGGTTAAGGAGCTGAATGGCGACGAGAAGACCGCCACCTACAAGCCCATGTTCGTGTCGGGACGGGCGCCTTGGACATCCTTTGGGCATCCGTGCTCAGCTGTGAGCCTTCTTCGGACCAAGGAAACCATCGACTTCGACTACTGCCTCATCTGCGCCGGCTGCAACTTCGGCCCTTTCCACAAGCCCGGGCCACAGTGACAACCGGCCAACCAATCAACAATCAACCCTTCGACCCCCCTTGACGCCTGGTGTGCTTCTTTGCTGCGTGCATTTTGCACAGCTTTGCTTCTGCTGGGTCGCTGAGGTGGGGCGAGTCTCTGTGGTTCCCCACCATCCATGAGGATGCGCGGCCTGAAGGCCAGCGGAAGACCAGAGCTGACGGCTTCTGAGCCTGCCCAGACTCCAGGCCCAAAATCGATCAAAATCGTGTGCCTTCGATTTTCATGTTGCAGGCTCTTGGCCGCACCTCGATGAGCGATTCTTGGAGGGTCGACGCCGCCACATCCTGGAAGAGACGCGCGGCAGCAATCTAGGTCGACATGCCTAGATGTGGTTAGCCTAGTGATTGTTGAGGGGTAACGTTTCCGCGCGCCTAGCCTGTGTTATCCTGCAAGTCATACGCCGGCACGAACGGAGCACATCTCGCAAGGTTCAACTTCATCAAGAGCCTGAACGACAAGAGTGCCACGATTTTGGTGGTGGGTGCGGGCTTCATTGGCGTGGAGTGGGTCACGGAGCTCCAGCACTTCTTCCCGAGGCTGAAGCTGACGATCATCGACTTCCTGCCACAGCCCCTCGGCCCACTGCCGGCCAACGCGGCCAAGTACTGCGAGCCCCGGCAGCACTCTCTCTCACCGTCCGTCTTCTGTGCGTGTGTGTGCCTTCTCTCATTGAGTTTCTTTCCTTTGCTTCCATCTTTGTTGCTCTTGTTCGGTTGCTCCCGCGCCCTCTGAGGAAAAGTACATGAACAAGGTGGGCATCAAGCAGTTCTACAACACCAAGTACGATGCTAAAGACCCCGAGTTCTGGAAGAAGATCGATCTGCCAAGTGGGCCCGACAAGGAGTACGTGTGCATCGGTGTGAAGGCATCGAATTACTTCATGCCCAAGGAGACACTCAGCGAGAAGGGCCCTGGTGGTGGTGGCTGGATCCTCATGGTGCCTTGGCGAAGGGTTGGCAAGATCGATCGGTCCAGTAACCATCTGTGGCATTCTGACAGATGTCTTGTCCGGCGCACCTACATGCACACGCACGTTGCATGTACATGCACCCGCATGTACTCGCATGTACTCGCATGTACATCACACTCACCCCCACATGTGCCAGCTAGACTACGTACATCTCCCCTCCTCACCACCCCACAGTCAATGCTGACAGTGCTCGCGTCCGCGCCGACTCTTTTCTTAGGAGCAGAACCTGGCCGTGAAGACCCGCGACGGCAAGAGGTGGGGAGCTGACGAGAAGGGCTTCCCGCGCATCTATGCGGTGGGCGACTGCAATTACTCCTGCGTCGAGGAGCCAGGCAAGAAGCCCAACGAGTGGCCCATCCCGCCCATCCCCAAGATCTCCTACCCGGGCGAGGAGATGTGCATTGTGGCGTGCACGAACATCGAAAAGACGGACCGGCTGCTGTTCCAGAACAAGACCGTCGACTGCTGCGGCGACCCGCTGAAGGTCGCCGACCTGCACTGGCCTTGGGGGGCGGGCATGTTCGCCACCTCGCTGGGCCCTGACGACGCTTGCTTCGTGGCCGGCGCCAACTGGGAGAAGAACTCCGGCCTCATGTGCGTCTGGGGCCAGGTCTGCGCCGTCCAGAAGGAGGTCATTGAGGCATCCAAGACCGATGAGTGCGCTTACGGCTTCATCGGCCGCTGCATCTGGTACTTCGTGCACCACACCCCGGTGCACCTCTTCGGCGGCGGCCCGCGCTGGGGCTACTGAGTGGATTGGAGCGGCTCCCCGCAGTTTCTGCTGCACATAGGTCTTGATAGGCAACTTTCCAGCTTGCGGTTGGCAGGTAGGAGGTCTGCTGAAAGTTGCGAACGCACTCACTTGAGGCAGACCATTCTCCCCTTTGATTCATTCCAGGCCTCAGACCCGGGGAGATTTCAGAGCACAAACACGCAGAAAAGATGGGAAAAGGCTTCCGCTCGTTCTGTTGGGCTGATGTTGGGATGCTTTGGGGTCATAGTGGGCTTTGGAACTTTAGGGCTTGATGAAACAACAGGAGAGAAAAAAGGGGGAGATGAGTCCACGTCCGAGATCCAAGGTCCGGCATCTCATACAGCACGCCAGTGCCAGGGATGCTTCGGCTCGTGGGCACAAGCGCCGGTGCACATCACATGTCCGAAGGAAGTGTGGCCCCTTTGCCGCTCGAGTTTTTTGATGCTGCATGCCTATTCGGCCTTATTTTTGCATGCGGCGGTGTAACCGTACCTGGTTTCTGCTAGTTTTCTTTGGGGGGGGGGGGTGGTTACGTCATTCCTACTGCGCCCACTCTGACGCATCGGCCTTTAGAACACTTTCGGGGTCTTCCATAGCCTAGGTGAAATGCTTCTTGTGGCAGGAAAACAGAGCTGATTTTGTAAGCCTTTTTTGCGAAACGTTGGGTTTTTGCAACATTTTCAGGTTGTTTTGTTGTTGGGGCCTTCAGCGAGGCCCCAACAACAAAACGACCTGAACATTTTGCAAAAACCCAACGTTTCGCAAAAAAGACAAACAAAATCACCCTTGTTTTTTCTGCCAAAAGAAGCATTTCACCTAGGCGAAACGCTAAGTTTCAATGAACATAGGTACAGCGCTGAAGGCCCCAACAACAAAAAGACCTGAACATGTTGCAAAAACATACAAAATCATGCATTTTTTAAACCTGCCAAAAAATGCATTTCACCTAGGCGAAACGCTAACTTTCAATAAACATCAGGTACGGTTTCAACGGCGGCAGTTTTTTTTGGTCCTTCCTTTTCCACCCTGGGAGTCGCATTACGCAGCAGATGCTTCCCGAGCCGATTTCCTCTGCCTCCTCCATCGCGCACTCACTGCTCCTGCATGAAGAGTTGATTAGGCCGAACAACACCGACTCGTAGATCCGTCAAGACCTGTCCAGCATCTCAAGCGCTAAAGCAGCGCGAGGAAGATGAAGCCAACAGTGATTCGGAGCATTGGGATGGGAGACTTCCTCCCTCTCTGTCTCAGGGCCTCCTCGCTAAGGATGTGTTCAGGTATGATGAGGGGAACTCCGAGATTTGATAGCTGACAGATCACTGATCGCTGCCGGCCGGAGGAGTGGCTCGAAGTCTTTTAACGCTGGTGCGGCCATAGTCTTTTAGAGCGGCTTCCCAACATGCCACCAGCCCAGTGCAGCGCTCAGTCCTTCACGCAGCATCGTAAACCGCTGAACGTGAAGATGACTAGGTTCTGCTCAATTCTCTGTTCCAGGCGCCGGGTGCTGGTGATCGGCGGCAGTTTCTCCGGCCTTGCCGCCGGCCGTGACCTGGCCAACCACTTCCTGGTGACGATCATCGATGCCAAGGAGCCTTTCGCGGAGACAGCAGCGTGGGGCGAGGGGAAATGAAAAGGTTCGGTCCTGCCAGGGAAGGGACCATGGCAAGAGGTTCTGCAAAGCAGGGAGTTGCACCGTGAGCGTCCCGGCAGGAGTTTTTCGAGTACACTCCGGGCGTGCTGCGGGCCTACGTGAAGCCGAAGCACTTGGATGCCTTGACCTTCACGCTGCAGCCAGTGATCGAGGTGTGGGAGGGTGGGTTGGGGTAGGTCAGGCGAGGGAAGGAAGAGTGAAGGGAAGAGCGAAGGAACGAGAGACACATTTGCAGATTTATCATTCTTCGCTTGTGCGACCCCTGCCAGACCCGCATGGGCTGCAAGTTCATCTGGGGCGAGGTTAAGGAGCTGAATGGCGACGAGAAGACCGCCACCTACAAGCCCATGTTCGTGTCGGGACGGGCGCCTTGGACATCCTTTGGGCATCCGTGCTCAGCTGTGAGCCTTCTTCGGACCAAGGAAACCATCGACTTCGACTACTGCCTCATCTGCGCCGGCTGCAACTTCGGCCCTTTCCACAAGCCCGGGCCACAGTGACAACCGGCCAACCAATCAACAATCAACCCTTCGACCCCCCTTGATGCCTGGTGTGCTTCTTTGCTGCGTGCATTTTGCACAGCTTTGCTTCTGCTGGGTCGCTGAGGTGGGGTGAGTCTCTGTGGTTCCCCACCATCCATGAGGATGCGCGGCCTGAAGGCCAGCGGAAGACCAGAGCTGACGGCTTCTGAGCCTGCCCAGACTCCAGGCCCAAAATCGATCAAAATCGTGTGCCTTCGATTTTCATGTTGCAGGCTCTTGGCCGCACCTCGATGAGCGATTCTTGGAGGGTCGACGCCGCCACATCCTGGAAGAGACGCGCGGCAGCAATCTAGGTCGACATGCCTAGATGTGGTTAGCCTGGTGATTGTTGAGGGGTAACGTTTCCGCGCGCCTAGCCTGTGTTATCCTGCAAGTCATACGCCGGCACGAACGGAGCACATCTCGCAAGGTTCAACTTCATCAAGAGCCTGAACGACAAGAGTGCCACGATTTTGGTGGTGGGTGCGGGCTTCATTGGCGTGGAGTGGGTCACGGAGCTCCAGCACTTCTTCCCGAGGCTGAAGCTGACGATCATCGACTTCCTGCCACAGCCCCTCGGCCCACTGCCGGCCAACGCGGCCAAGTACTGCGAGCCCCGGCAGCACTCTCTCTCACCGTCCGTCTTCTGTGCGTGTGTGTGCCTTCTCTCATTGAGTTTCTTTCCTTTGCTTCCATCTTTGTTGCTCTTGTTCGGTTGCTCCCGCGCCCTCTGAGGAAAAGTACATGAACAAGGTGGGCATCAAGCAGTTCTACAACACCAAGTACGATGCTAAAGACCCCGAGTTCTGGAAGAAGATCGATCTGCCAAGTGGGCCCGACAAGGAGTACGTGTGCATCGGTGTGAAGGCATCGAATTACTTCATGCCCAAGGAGACACTCAGCGAGAAGGGCCCTGGTGGTGGTGGCTGGATCCTCATGGTGCCTTGGCGAAGGGTTGGCAAGATCGATCGGTCCAGTAACCATCTGTGGCATTCTGACAGATGTCTTGTCCGGCGCACCTACATGCACACGCACGTTGCATGTACATGCACCCGCATGTACTCGCATGTACTCGCATGTACATCACACTCACCCCCACATGTGCCAGCTAGACTACATCTCCCCTCCTCACCACCCCACAGTCAATGCTGACAGTGCTCGCGTCCGCGCCGACCCTTTTCTTAGGAGCAGAACCTGGCCGTGAAGACCCGCGACGGCAAGAGGTGGGGAGCTGACGAGAAGGGCTTCCCGCGCATCTATGCGGTGGGCGACTGCAATTACTCCTGCGTCGAGGAGCCAGGCAAGAAGCCCAACGAGTGGCCCATCCCGCCCATCCCCAAGATCTCCTACCCGGGCGAGGAGATGTGCATTGTGGCGTGCACGAACATCGAAAAGACGGACCGGCTGCTGTTCCAGAACAAGACCGTCGACTGCTGCGGCGACCCGCTGAAGGTCGCCGACCTGCACTGGCCTTGGGGCGCGGGCATGTTCGCCACCTCGCTGGGCCCTGACGACGCTTGCTTCGTGGCCGGCGCCAACTGGGAGAAGAACTCTGGCCTCATGTGCGTCTGGGGCCAGGTCTGCGCCGTCCAGAAGGAGGTCATTGAGGCATCCAAGACCGATGAGTGCGCTTATGGCTTCATCGGCCGCTGCATCTGGTACTTCGTGCACCACACCCCGGTGCACCTCTTCGGCGGCGGCCCGCGCTGGGGCTACTGAGTGGCTCCGTAGGTTAACGCCAGGCTAGTCGACTCTTTCCCAGCGTATGGGACCTCGACGGGAGGCCGCTCTTTCTCGAAATTGACCGCTTGCGAGTGGTAGAGTAGCAGAGCCCCACTGCTTTGCAAACTTGAACAACGGCGCACGGTAACGCTCATCTTGCATTCCATGTGTTGATCTTGCATGTTGTGAAGATTTTGCTTCAGCCCCGGTGCAATTCGTGGGTACTCACTGACGACATCATGCCGCCCGCTCAGCCCTGGCCTGAGTATTTGCCTGCTACATCCTGCTATCGCTTTGCTCTGTGCAAACGGTTGCACTCTCATGCAACTGCATCCCTGCAGCTGCATACCTACTGTAGGAAGAGCTGCAGCTGATGTTCTGACACAAGATGTGCCCTTTAAAGTGCAAAGCCTGCCAACCTGTCTCTTGTTTGTTTGACAACCCCATGCTGGCCTGGCTCCGGTTGAGGCGACGGGTGCTGGTGATCGGCGGCAGTTTCTCCGGCCTTGCCGCCGGCCGTGACCTGGCCAACCACTTCCTGGTGACGATCATCGATGCCAAGGAGCCTTTCGCGGAGACAGCAGCGTGGGGCGAGGGGAAATGAAAAGGTTCGGTCCTGCCAGGGAAGGGACCATGGCAAGAGGTTCTGCAAAGCAGGGAGTTGCACCGTGAGCGTCCCGGCAGGAGTTTTTCGAGTACACTCCGGGCGTGCTGCGGGCCTACGTGAAGCCGAAGCACTTGGATGCCTTGACCTTCACGCTGCAGCCAGTGATCGAGGTGTGGGAGGGTGGGTTGGGGTAGGTCAGGCAAGGGAAGGAAGAGTGAAGGAACGAGAGATACATTTGCAGATTTGTCATTCTTCGCTCGTGCGACCCCTGCCAGACCCGCATGGGCTGCAAGTTCATCTGGGGCGAGGTTAAGGAGCTGAATGGCGACGAGAAGACCGCCACCTACAAGCCCATGTTCGTGTCGGGACGGGCGCCTTGGACATCCTTTGGGCATCCGTGCTCAGCTGTGAGCCTTCTTCGGACCAAGGAAACCATCGACTTCGACTACTGCCTCATCTGCGCCGGCTGCAACTTCGGCCCTTTCCACAAGCCCGGGCCACAGTGACAACCGGCCAACCAATCAACAATCAACCCTTCGACCCCCCTTGACGCCTGGTGTGCTTCTTTGCTGCGTGCATTTTGCACAGCTTTGCTTCTGCTGGGTCGCTGAGGTGGGGTGAGTCTCTGTGGTTCCCCACCATCCATGAGGATGCGCGGCCTGAAGGCCAGCGGAAGACCAGAGCTGACGGCTTCTGAGCCTGCCCAGACTCCAGGCCCAAAATCGATCAAAATCGTGTGCCTTCGATTTTCATGTTGCAGGCTCTTGGCCGCACCTCGATGAGCGATTCTTGGAGGGTCGACGCCGCCACATCCTGGAAGAGACGCGCGGCAGCAATCTAGGTCGACATGCCTAGATGTGGTTAGCCTAGTGATTGTTGAGGGGTAACGTTTCCGCGCGCCTAGCCTGTGTTATCCTGCAAGTCATACGCCGGCACGAACGGAGCACATCTCGCAAGGTTCAACTTCATCAAGAGCCTGAACGACAAGAGTGCCACGATTTTGGTGGTGGGTGCGGGCTTCATTGGCGTGGAGTGGGTCACGGAGCTCCAGCACTTCTTCCCGAGGCTGAAGCTGACGATCATCGACTTCCTGCCACAGCCCCTCGGCCCACTGCCGGCCAACGCGGCCAAGTACTGCGAGCCCCGGCAGCACTCTCTCTCACCGTCCGTCTTCTGTGCGTGTGTGTGCCTTCTCTCATTGAGTTTCTTTCCTTTGCTTCCATCTTTGTTGCTCTTGTTCGGTTGCTCCCGCGCCCTCTGAGGAAAAGTACATGAACAAGGTGGGCATCAAGCAGTTCTACAACACCAAGTACGATGCTAAAGACCCCGAGTTCTGGAAGAAGATCGATCTGCCAAGTGGGCCCGACAAGGAGTACGTGTGCATCGGTGTGAAGGCATCGAATTACTTCATGCCCAAGGAGACACTCAGCGAGAAGGGCCCTGGTGGTGGTGGCTGGATCCTCATGGTGCCTTGGCGAAGGGTTGGCAAGATCGACCGGTCCAGTAACCATCTGTGGCATTCTGACAGATGTCTTGTCCGGCGCACCTACATGCACACGCACGTTGCATGTACATGCACCCGCATGTACTCGCATGTACTCGCATGTACATCACACTCAGCCCCACACGTGCCAGCTACTGTAGACTACATCTCCCCTCCTCACCACCACACAGTCAATGCTGACAGTGCTCGAGTCCGCGCCGACCCTTTTCTTAGGAGCAGAACCTGGCCGTGAAGACCCGCGACGGCAAGAGGTGGGGAGCTGACGAGAAGGGCTTCCCGCGCATCTATGCGGTGGGCGACTGCAACTACTCCTGCGTTGAGGAGCCAGGCAAGAAGCCCAACGAGTGGCCCATCCCGCCCATCCCCAAGATCTCCTACCCGGGCGAGGAGATGTGCATTGTGGCGTGCACGAACATCGAAAAGACGGACCGGCTGCTGTTCCAGAACAAGACCGTCGACTGCTGCGGCGACCCGCTGAAGGTCGCCGACCTGCACTGGCCTTGGGGGGCGGGCATGTTCGCCACCTCGCTGGGCCCTGATGACGCTTGCTTCGTGGCCGGCGCCAACTGGGAGAAGAACTCTGGCCTCATGTGCGTCTGGGGCCAGGTCTGCGCCGTCCAGAAGGAGGTCATTGAGGCATCCAAGACCGATGAGTGCGCTTACGGCTTCATCGGCCGCTGCATCTGGTACTTCGTGCACCACACCCCGGTGCACCTCTTCGGCGGCGGCCCGCGCTGGGGCTACTGAGTTGTCGCCATTCTGGCGCATTCTCCACGATGTACCTGCTGAACTACCTAACTCATTTCTGTTCACATGTTGCAAATAGAAGGAAGCGTTAGCTCAAGACCCCAAGCCGAAGCCAAAGTGTTGGCATGTTTTACACGGATTGCTGAAGCAAAAGTGTTGTCGCCGAGGTGTCTACTCGTTGCATGCTCATAATTGCGTCTTCGTTGCATCCGCTGTTTTGCTGTTGGAAAGAAGCTGATACAGAAGGGATCTGCAGGCATTCCGCAGGCATCCTGCAATCCCAGCAGAGCCGTGATCCAACAAAGCATGAGCCATGAATGCGGATAATGCGGACGCGGTGGAGCACGTGAGTTGTGGGAGCCTCGGGCTCGGAGCAGTGGGCATTGCAATCCTGGCGGTAAATCCAGCGTGAACCCACGCAGGCAGCAGGCAGCGTGCAGAGCTCGAGAGCTGGATCGGCGCCCCTCTGCCTTTCGATGACGAGGCGAGGTCTCCCAGCGAGTGCCGCACCAAGTAGGCTTCCAGGACCTGTGGTCACACGGGCCGGGCTGCAACCCTGAACCTGAAAGTAAGCTCATTTTGGGATCATTCTGCTTGCAAATGGGGAGGTGCCGTGCCCCCTTCCTTGGTTCCAAAGCATTCGCCCAGTCCCTGCGCTTGCAAGTCCAGCTAAGTAATAGGGGTCAGCAGCGGCAAGCAGCGCAGGCGGCATACTGGGTGCGCAGGCATGTAGGGTGCATGCACCCTTGGTCTGCAGTGGCAAATGGGTAAGACATGGTAAAACCATGTATTCAGACATCACCTAACGTCATCTTCAGGAATGCCAGCCAATGCACACAGCAACAAAGACCGGGCCCACAGCACACCGCCACGTAAGGCTTCCAACTGCCCCCACACACACACACACACAAAAAAAAAAAAGAGAAAACAAAAAGTGCATGGGACCGAGTAGGGAGCGCGATCTCGACCACGGAATGCGCACGGGACCTCTGCGAGAGAGCGATTTGTGACGCACAGCACCAAAAAAACCTTGGCGGGACTACAAAGCACTGAGAGAACACCTCGTCAAGCGTTGAGAATTTACCACAACTACCGCTTGTTTAGTTGAGCTGCACAGCAGGCCGATTGCACTTGTCTTCGGCCAGGTCTTGGCCTACCTGCTGAAGGTGTCTCAAATGGTTGATTCCGAAGAGCCTCGGCGAAGCTCAGAATTGCCTTGCCTGCACATGGGCAGCGTGAAGGGGGTCCTGTGCTTCCTCAAGGAGCTCGCGCTGCTCGTCGCAGACTTCTGCCCCAGCTGGCCGGAAGGTTGGCCCGTCGCTCAGACGGTGACCACGGGCTTCTCATGTTTTCCTTCGCACCTAGCGCGAGAGGATCTACATCTGCTTCATGGCAGACACTCACAGAGCTACTCATCAGCCGTTGAGTGTCCAGCATCTATATTTAGCGACATTGTTGGTGTTGCCTGCATATCAGCTCCATCCGTTTCCTCTGCTCGCTCTTTTCCTGAAATGAGAAAACAATCGAATATCTTCTGTTGCATCATGTGTTTGCTCTGCAGATTCGTAAGTATGGATTGTTCGGGTCCTCTGGGCACACCCACACACACCGTCGCACCCCACACGTATGCCACAAATCAACATACGAATGAGGCTGACAAGGCTTGGGCAGGAGCCGCAAAAGAGCTAGATTGCACGCGCATGCCATGCGTAATGCAACCTCTGGAGTGGCATCACGGCTCTGAGTTGTGAGGTGGGGTTGGGAAGCTGTCGAATGTGTATGAAAGATGCTGGAAGCCGGTCTGAGGCGGCTTGCGCTTGCCACCTCGCTGTCGGGTCCCTTCAAGGCCACGCCAGGCCTTTGTGGCACCTGGGGCCAAGGACTAGCCTGGGATGGCGATGGCGCTATGGTTATTTCATGGTTATTCTCTGGCTGTGGTTATTCGTGCTCCAGGTGCATTCCACTCAGAAAATCTCAGAAAGCTCCAGCACGTCACTCTACATCACTCATGCGCTCCAGGACGTGTGAGCCTTTCCCCAAGCCGCGGACAGCGCAGCAAAGCCACCAGCAGTTCGCCCCTCTCGCTGTGGCTGCGCTACCTGGAGCAGAGGCCCTCCGCTTTGTGGATCGAGAGCAGGTTCTTGAACGGGCAAGCAGTTCTAGTTGCACAACCCAGCTGTAGGGACAAAACGCGCCATGCTAACGTCCGGAAACGGATAGTTCAGCCTCTGCTACGAAAGGGAGGTCTTGGGGGGTGGTGGTGGTGGTGCACCTTCCCCCCTCGGACGAACGCCCGGCAAATGTAGGTCTCAGCCGATAGCTAGGAGTGAATGAGTCGTTTTGGACTTTGTGGACTTCTTTTGGGACTCAGGCATGCCAGCAGCGGATGGCAACAGCACTACATCAAATTACATCATTATACATCATTACACGTCCCATGCGCTACAGTTCAGCTGCTGAAGCGGGCCGTCGACGACAAGTCTTGCTTTCGGTCAGACCTTTCGTGGTTTGTAAAGTGCGCGACGTCTCAGCTGCTCAGCTGGCGAGCCCTGTGCACACAGGCGGGGTCCAGCTGTCCAAGCTGCGGTGGGGCCTCCGACGCTGCGGGTGCGAAAGGAATCAGCATCGGCCAAGGACAAGTTTCCGGGAGAGTGGCCTGATATTTCTATGTTTCGAACTAGCCCATGAAGGTACCGTTCCCGAGCATGCAAAGTAGTGGTTATGGCACGCCCTGCGATTTCGTATACACGGCAGGACTTCGCCGTCCCACCGAGAGCACACCTGCGCGAGACATCGAATCCCGTGCATGCCCCGTGCTCTTCGCCACCAACAAGGGAGAAGGAAGAGCCCGAACAATCCATCAAGGCTGTTGTCGAACAACAGCTTGACTTGCAGCACCAACTTCAGCAGCGGAGCTCCCCAAAGCAGTCACCAAAGCAGTCGCCAAAGCAGTCGCCAAAACAGTCACCAAAGCAGTCGCCAAAGCAGTCCAAGCTGCTGCGCGCGCCCTCGCCTGATGTTGTTGAGGCAGCAACCTGAGGGTTTCAACCGGGAGTTGAGGTCTGACAGCTGAAGAGTGCTGGAGGAAGTGACGGTGACACGACTGTATTGATCATCCTTTGCATCTAGCGAAGTGCCTGGGTAGCCTATCAGACAACGCAAGTTTCTGTGTTCCGACAAGTTCTTACTCGCAAGCTGCTCGGCTGTGCTGTGTGTTGCCCTCATTGCTGTTGGAGCTCGCCAGGCTGAGAGAAGGCAGAAGTGTACCACTGCTACGCGGTCCAGGGACCGGGTCTGTTGCACGCACTCGCTTGCTCTATCCCAAAGAACTCTTGACATGGTTTTCTTGGCAGGAGCAGACGATCCAGGAGATCATTCAGCAGCAGCTTCTTCTGCAGGACGAATTTGATCTCCTGGCCTGGGGCCTCTTCAAAATCTGTACGAGCGTTTGGAACCACCACCAGAAACACAGGCTCTTCTGGGATCCCCTCGCCCCCCAACGCCTGCTACCCAAAGGAAACCGTCCCAGGAGCAGCTGCGGCCACAGCTCGAGAGCTCTCCGACCCCGACAGGCACAGCTGAGTCTCGGGGATGGGAAAGCGACGAAGCACCCCCTGAAAAGCAAAAGCGTCTACAAACCAATGCGAGGGCCAAGAATGCCTCTGACCGAACAAACCGGGCACTCCCACGGCGGATCAGCTCTCGAGTGCACAACGACGCATTCGAATTGCCCGTCAGGATCAAACCAAGACCAAGAGACACAAGTCACAAGCAAAAAGCTGCACGAGTTGAACACACGCAGCGGCTTTCAACAGTCCGTCTATTGGAAAGCCAGCACTAGGCTCGCAGAAACTGCAAACCAGAACGAGGCTGGCAGCATCATCGCTGGTGCCAGAATCCCGAGAACAATGCACTGCCAAGGGAAGCATGGGCAGGAGCCTTGGGGCAACGCGGAGAACTCGAAACATCTCAAAACCAAACGACGGGGTCTCCGGGTCATAAGAGACTCACAAGAGCTAGTGACAAGGGGCAAGAACTGCCGGGCTGAGAACCTGCAACTACAATCGGCGCCAAGCCTTCTGCAGCCCTTGACAGGTGTGTCATGCAAGACTGGAAGTACTGTAGAGTCAGTTAGAATCAACATGAGAGTCCGTCAGAGTCAGAGGTGCTGAGAGTACCAGCGGCCCACAGTTGGACCTCCGCCAGCATGGAGCTGAGCTGAAGCTTGGGTGAGGAGAGATCTGAGCTCTTCAGGTTGTAGCAAACGGTTTCCAAGTTTGTATGTCAGGGTGACTGCGGGGACTAGTGTGTGACGGACAAAAATAAGCAGCCGGGATGAGATGCTCGCGTACGAGTGAATCAGAGCCAACAGATCACATCTATCTACTTGTTGAAACGCAAGAAAAGGACGCAACGTGATGAGAGTTTCATGAGGCCGGCAGGTGGGATGGAACCACCGACCCCTTCTGGCTCCAGCGGACGGGAGGACGTCAAATCATTCACGATTCGTGAATTGAACACGTTTTGCGCTGAGATTGCATCCCGTGGGGCGCTGTGCACGAAGCAAGCTACTACGAAGCTAGCAAACTGCTAGCACAGGATGTGACTTGAGAATTGGCTTATTCAGATACTGCCCTGCCTGGTCTATGTTGCTTGTCATGCTTCGTGATAACAGCAGGTGTTGCATTTAGAGGCCTTGATCTGGGTCGGGCTACGGCTAAGATGCGCCAAACCACAGCTTCGTACGAGACCCGAACCAAGTCCGTCCGACAAAGCTCTCGGGAGGAATCGTTGACCACTGGGGTGCTGAGTCTGCCCCCCAAGCCGACAGTGGAGGACTTTGAGGATCGAACGGGGCTTCTCTGCATACCATGCCAATGCAGTCTGAAGGCAAACTTAATTAATGCTCCCCGCCCTTCCTCGTACACCTTTGTGTGATGGTGTGCTTGGTCACGAGGAGCAAGACGGCCGGGAGACAGGCCTGGATGGGGGTATATGATGGGCCAGGCCCAGAAACGACATACCAACACATTTTTCGAGGCTAGCAGAATCAGCGTTCGTTGCGTTTCTGCTGTGTCAAGGCAGCGCTTTCCTTTGTGGGTCTTGCTCTGCTTTCACCATGTGCCCCGTCACGTCTGCAACGCCTGCTGTTCCTAACAAGGCCCCACAGTTGGCATTTGCTGCAACGATCTTGATAGTTTCTGTGGAAGCTTTCGCTTTCCTGCTGCGACCATACAACTGGACCATCGAGTCTACGGCTGCAACGACTCATTGCAGCTGCTGATGCCCTGGCTGTTGGCCCTGCCTATACTCGGCACCGGAGACCCTGCACGCCGAAGAGAGGCCTGTGCAGCATCGAGCCATCGGCTTGTTACACAGCAAACCCTCCTGACGCTCATGGTGATGCCTGCCTGGGGTCCCCCGGCCGGGATCACCCCGGATGAGAAGCGACGAACTACATGCTGCAAGTTTGGTCCAACTGTCCAACCATGGGAATTTGTCTCTGTTGGATTTGCAAAGTGGCCCAGCCCAAAGAGCACCAACGAGCAGTGCTTTTTGCTTTTGGAGGCGCCGCCTTCGAAGCCATGCTGTCGAGTGCCCTGTGCTGGCCCAAGCGCGGCTGTCAACTGCAACTGGCAAGTGTCTTCCAGGGCAGGTTTTGGGCGTGTGTTTATCATTACTGTTCGTGTCTTTGTTCGTGTCGTGGGATGCAGGTGGGTACACATGAAGAGACCAAAGTGTTGACCGGAACACACACGGAAGTGTTACAGTCTGTGAGCACCCCTACATCTTCTGCTCGAAGCACACCTTCGCATACGGCAGGCACTCCCCCCTCCCCCCCGACCCCGCAATAGAGCCTTTAATTTGAAGATCACAGATGTCACTTTGCAAGCTTCCATTGCGTCGCTTTGAAAACTGCGCCAGTCCTGTCACCCAGGCCCCGCAGTCCGAAGCAACCCTCCGAAGCGAGCCCGGTCCTCACAAAAAAAATGTCAATACGAATAAAAGTGAGCATGGGTATCATTACAGTTCTAAACTGTACATAATAAATACAAGAAATATGCGTACAGATAGATAGTGTGCAGGAAGTATGACGTTGAATCGCACTGACAGTGGAGTGTTGGAACGGGCATCGTCATGATAGTTGTAGCATTCCGTCTCGGTGTCCAACAGTCTCGACAGTGTGTACATGCAGCAGCTTTTCATCTCTGTTTAGAGTCTGACAGACACATGACCTAGTCGGTGATGTGCTTCTCATGTCGCGTTGCCCGATTCCAGAAGTTGGCTATGCTCCTTAAGCGCGATGCAGCAGTCTTTGATATTTTCATTGGTTGATTGCCTTTGCTTCCCGAAGGCTTTCGGAGTCAGCGCTCCCTTCGGCGCCGCGATGTGGACATTAGCGTGCCTTTGCTCCAAAGCGCGGAGAGTACAGTAGCTTGCTTCGCCTAGCCGCTGTGAACCCACGTATCTACGTGGGAATAAACAGGTTGCATCCAAAACATAGGACCGATGCGAATCTTGCGCATCCACAGAGACATGACTGGCTTGCAGCAAGCAGAGCTCAGGTGAACATCGATGATCGCGAGACCACCTGGATTCGCGACATCTCGCGCGAGGCTTTCTTGCCTCGAAATGTTCTTGGACGAAACCTGGAACTTCTGAAGCAGGCTACTGTGGCACGGCTCAAACAGCGGCTGCAGGAGCAGTCTGGAGCTTAGGGGAAGTTCTGCGGCTCTACGTAGGCGTTCATGTGCCAGGCTTGCTGTGCTGCATTGATTTGCATTTATCTGCATTGTCTGCAGTTGCACGAAGAAGCAACAGGACAACCCAGAGCACCCCTCTGCGCCTGCGGGGCCTTCCGCCTCGAACCTTCCTGCTTTCTGGGGGTCCAGAGTACCTTGCACCTTCTGCCTGGGCGTGCCCCCGACCATTTCTCAGAACAGGATGCCAGGCAGAGGCTTCGAAGTGCGGGTAGCAAACACAACAACGGACAAGGAACAGCAGCAAGCAACCACACAAAGCTTCAGACTCTGAAGCTACAAGTCTATTGACAAGGTGTGGCATGCAAGCGCGGTACTTTGTACTGACCTTCCTGGGTCTTTCGCTCAAGGACTGGGGCTTCAGCTGCAGATGCACAGCTATTTGAGGCATGAGGTTTTGTTTCTTGTTTGGTTTGCTTCATCTTGTCCAAGTCGAATGTTACTGTAACAACGGCGTAACCATGGAAATTGGTGCTCTTGAAGCCGTTTGCGTCCCTGTTTTGCTGCTTGATAGCTGAAATCAACAAGCAAGAATACTCCACACAAGCTCATGGCACTCTGTCGCACCTTGCGAGCCTGGTAACTGCTGACGAACACGTCGTTGAGCTCTTCTCCTAATGCTCGAGACCAGCAGCATCGATCCCACCTTGAGACCTTAGCTGAAGGGCGGCAACAGTCAGGCGGGAGGCTCCAGGCTCTGAGGTTCAGTCGATCATTGTGGTATAGTTGGGTGTTCACGAGATGCCATGGCGTGGTTGCTTTGCCTTCGAGGGTGCAACAGTCTGGCTATTTCAGCATAGAAAGTTTATGCAAAGATTGCTGCTTCAGCACTTAAATGACCGGGCACCTCAAGTCGAGACTGCAGCTTGGCTCGATGGGAAATCTTGCACATTTCAGGACCATTGGCGCCTGGCGGATTGTGGGATCAAGGACTGGGACACGGTCAAGGCGGCTGAGTCTGACTCAGAGCTGTCAGTGCGCGTTGCATGTGCCGGTAACCATCGCCCGATTGATTGTCTTAGACTTGCCCTTACTTTCCCAGATCAAATGACGTAGAACTTTGGAGGTTCAGGCAGCCACGCAGCAAGACAGCAACTTCGGCGGTATGCTCGGATATGCTCACCACGTGCATTAGTTGGTCTACGAAGCTACCCTTGATGATCCTCAGCACATCGAGGTAGAACAAGGCAAGTCAGCGTGAGGCCAGACCAGGCCAGCACGGTTTCCAAGCAAGAGAATCTCCTGTCATGGGCTTTGAGGCTTGGAGGCGTAGGGAACAGAACCTCCTCAGCTCAAGAGTGAGAGAAACTGACCGATGAGGAAACCTGAGAATCCCGCTGTGTGTCTTCGGCAGGGGCGGATGGTGCCTGGGAGCTCGGCGGGCAGCTGCACCACAGGTAGGGTCTGGTACCGCCAAGCAAAAGGAACTAACCAGACTCTGCCTGTCAACGCGGGTCTGCGTACGCAAACAGGCCGCCATGGGGCAGGCCCCTTGCCGCTGAAACCAGGCCGGGCCAGAAACCATGCGAGCATCACAAAACCTGGGACCTGCGTACTAGTCGCAGGAAAGGATCAACGCATTGTGCCAAGAAGACTTCCATTGCCATCAAAAGCGACAACCATGGATATTCAGCTGCTCATGAACGCTGGCGTCAGCAGGTTTGTCAAACCAATACATCACTAGCGAGGTCCATGCTCAAGGAATGGAACAGAAACCAGAAACTTTCCAGGTCCCATGTGTGAACTGAAGCGGTTTGCCCTACCAATGCCCACTACAAGCTTGAACATGTGTAGAAGTCCATGGATCGTGGCCTTTTTCCTTTCTTTGACTCCTTGAAAGCCCCCATGGTCAAGGCCCTGACGAGGTCGGTGCGTCGCCCAAGTCGGTCCGGTGACCCGGGGCTCATCCTGGCTTTGTGATCAGTCCTCTCCGTGTGTGTTTTTGTGTGCGCGCACAGATTGCCGTTTACAAGGTTTTGGTTTCCTGATTTTTTTGTTGCTTGCTCGAAAACATACTGATGTTCACAAGAGTTGCGCTGTGCTGGGCCCTGCTGGGCCCTGCTGGGCCCTGCTGGGCCCTGCTGGGCCCTGCTGGGCCCTGCTGGGCCTGTGACCTTAAGACACCAGCCGCACCATCAAAGCCCTTCGTAAGGCGTTGCCACTCGTCGCGAGTCTGGAAGCGAGCCCCTGGCCTCCCGGCAATGATCGGTCCGATGGGACAGGAGCCTGCCAAGGCATGGTTGCATCTCCTTTCCTCTCAGGCTGCAGGGGTAGACTCGGGGTAGACTCGGGTAGACGCTTGGGCCTTGGGCCTTGCAGGTGCGCAGCTCGACTCCTCAGCTGCCTTCTCCGTGGAGACCCCGGACGTCAGATCGCGAAGCGTGGAGCTGCCACAAAAGGAGCCCCGGTCGGGCGGATTTGAAAGCAAATGCCAACTTAGCCAGCTTAGCCAACTCAGTCCGAGCCCCAACCTCAGCGAGAGATGTGAGAACGACACGTTGACGCTGCTGGCCGAACTGCATCGAGAAGCATACCGGCAGAAGGATCACAACACCAGTGAACCTGAGACAGGGCTTCAAGGGATTCAGTCCCAAGGCTTCGGATTGCTCGCAGCAGCACGAAGGGAGAGCTCCTGCCCGAGCGTGGCCAGCGCGGTCATTGGCGCCGCTGGCCAGGAAGGCGGAGTGCAAGTTCGCACCTTAAGCCCAAGCCCCCACATCGCAGATGACCTCAGTGAGGACCTCAAGGACTTCAAGGAAGTCGTTGTCTCAATGAGCGAGAAATGTGAGAAGCAACTGCAGCACCACGAACAGCTTCTGGCTTCAATGCATCTGCAGGAGCAGCATTTGCAGCTTGTTCAGGAACAGCAGCGGAGCCTTCTGATAGAGCTCCAGACAGTGCAGCAGCAAGTGAGCACCAGTCAGAATGCAGAGCTGCAAGAAGTACGGGAGGATCTGCGCCTGCTCCTGACCGGCCAGCAAGAGGTGCACCACGGCCTTGGCCGCCTGAACCAACGCCTCCCCGAGAAAGGGGCGCAGCAGCGCGCGCAGCCCGATCAATCCGGGCTCGGCGGGGCCGGAGAAGGGGAGCTCGGACCCAAGCCAAAAGAGTCGTTGCATTCCTTGCCCACACTCACTCACTCGAGCCTCAGCCGGGCGAGCCAGGCGGGCCAGGCGAGCCGCTCGGCGAGCCGCTCGGCGAGCCGCTCGGCGAGCCTTGCGAGCCCTCCAATCGACTCGATGCTTGGAGACTCGGAGAGCGCTCACCATGCTCGCCGTGGCTGGTTGATACAGCAAGTCTTCGGGATGCTGGACCAAGACCGGGATCAGTGCCTGAAGCACACAGAGTTGAAAGCATTGGCGGACCTCATGGGGTTTGAAGGCACAGACGTCGATTGGATTCAGGAGTACCGGGCTCTGTGCGCTGACAGCCGTGTAGATGAAAGCCAAGGCTTTGACTTGGAAGGCTTTACAGCTCTGCTGGAGAACCCGCAAGGCTGCCCGTCAACCACCGACTCCCTTTTCACGGCCGCCGTGGCCTTGCTTGACCTTGGAAACACGGAGGACCGGGAGCGTGCTTCACTGGTGGTTATGCTTTTTGAGGCCCTGGACCGTGATCGCGACGGCTTCGTGGGTGCAAGGGAGTTACGTCTGCTGGCGGAAGCGACGGGCTTCCATGGCTCGCATCACGAGTGGGAAGCGGAGTACCGCCTTCTATGCGAAGAGCTTCCCAAACACAACAAACACAACACGGAGGAGTCGGAGCTTCTCAACAAAGGCCTTGACCTGCCAACGTTCAGCAGGCTCCTGGCAGACAACTCTGGCAGTGGTCTATTTTGCTCCGTTCCCCAACTCCAGGGCTTCGTTGCCGAATTCACGAAACAGAAGCAGAATCGAGAGACGGATGAGACGGAGCTTGCCGCCTGTGACGCCTTAAATCGCCTTGGCACTGGAGGACCTGGCATGCTTTTGAAGCGCACAGGCGACAACCTCCCACTGAAACGGCACAGTGTTTGTGCAAGACCATCTGAGCAACCGATGCCGCATGATACTGCCGGGAGTTCTTTGGTGCAGAAGGCCATGGGGGCTCGGCGAGCAACTGTGCACACAGAACGTGGCCTTCACCTTCGTCCAGTCGGAGACATTGCCGACGCCGATAGCCGTGAGCAAGCTCTCACAGCAGCCGGTGACACAGAGCCCCACGACAGAAAATCTCAGAGTCTTGGTTCAGGCAGCCACAAGTCCAGGAGCAGACTGATACGAACCGTCTTTCATCTCATGGACGCAAACTCCGATGGGGTGCTGGATTCTGAGGAGATGTCCGTTCTTGCCTCGGATGCTCACATGTCACGACAGGCTCTACGACATGCGTAGGATCGTGTAGGGTTCGCCCCCGGTTCCGTGATGGATTGAGGCGTTTGCGGTCTTGAGCGGTTTCAAGGGAGACAAGGCGCTTGCACCGAGACTCACTGAGAGTGTGGAAGATATTGCTTGCCCTGTATCTGTTTTCATGTCCTTGTGCTGAGATGAGTTGTGAGTTCCGAGAGTACTGGAGATCCAGGCGGCCTGGGAGCTGGAATACCGCGTCCTTTGTCAACAGCGGGGTCTGGCGCCTGAGGCGTTGTGAGGGGTTCGGGAAGTGACCAGGATCATCGCATACCATTGTGCGCGCCGCTTGCATAAGTGGCTCAGTCACATGGTTCCTGCGCAGTTTTGTAGGCATAACAACACCTGGTGGCAATGTCCTATCCGATCGGGCTTGCTACGCACCAACTGAATCAAGTCGGGCAGCGTTTTGGCACCACCGCAAGCCGCAAGCCAATGCCGCCAGGCGGGCATCAGCGCCCAGACATTTGAAGCTCTGTTGGAGGTGCGGTGCGTCTAAGGAGGGGCCTAGGAGAGGCTTAGTCAAAGTTCAGAGCTTACACTCCTGCTCTTGCACGGGGTTCGGGCATGTCACTGCAACCCACTGGGGTTTGTAACATTGCAAGGATGGTAACCCAGGCAGATGCGTGTGTCGTTTCATTTGCAATGTCCAAGTTTTATCTTGAAACCTGCTTCTACGTAGAAGGTTCGCAAACGCTTGCGTGCCCCGCCTAGGCAGCCGGCCCAACGCGAGGTGTAGCATGCGCAACGGTCCTGGAGGGGTCCAGGGCGGAGGTCGCAAAGGGAGGGTTTCAAGGGGTGCCAAGCAGAAGAGGCCCAGAACGGAGTGCCAGGACAGCAAGGGCAAGGGGGGGGGGGGTCCTTGAAGAAATTTGAAGAAGGGGGGGCCAGGGGTCGTTTGTTTTTTTTTGTGGAAGCCTGGAACCTGGCATCGGAACTCAGATCCACAGATCCTGGTCTGCTTGTTCTAGACGCCTCTCGGCTGGATGCCGAGGTGAATTGGACCTGTAAAACCCCACCAGGATCACACTGATGCGGGCCTCTATTGCTCTGATGCGGAGCTGCACGACATCATCCACGCCAAGCGACGGCCGGCAAATGTCGAGGCCAGGAATGAAGACAGAGTCGTCCAAGAAGTGGCAGAACATAGACGTGTGGTTTCGGGACTTGTTCGTGTCTGGGGTTCCATGACTTTACAAGAACAACGAGCGGAAGAGGACCGGACAGCTTGCCAGATTGAACGTGTCCTTGACAGTTCCTGAAGGTGAGTATCTTTTTTCACTCCCTGCTTCTCAAGACCCAGACAGTCTGGTGAAAGCACATCCCCTCACCACCTTGTCAACGCCCTTCGTGCGAGCTGCGAGAGGCCGCCGGCAGTCGAAGGCCCAGCGCTGGCAGCGAGCAGGTGTGGGAGGGTGTGGGAACGATTGGAACACATTGGAACCCAGGGTTGAGTTGAGGCTCGCAGGGTCGTCGGCGTGATATTGAGTTTCGTGTGATGCTCGAGCCTTTGGTCCGAACGGGACTTGACCCTTGAACTTATTGTGAACTTATGGGAACACCTGTCCAGCTGACGTAGGTCCCACCGCTGGAACGGTCTCGCCTGATCAACGCTTTGTTCTGGTACCTTGATGCTGACAAGGCACTGTGGGCTGGAACGGGACATGACAAGTGCACACCAGCGTGAGCTTTCACACCGCTCGTGATCGCTCGTGTTACAGAAACAAGTCGTACTTCTAGACAGCTGACAGCCGTCTACTGGCCGAGCTGAAACATGTCACGAACTCCCTGTGAGGACGGCGTGCTACAAGAACGTGAGCTGGAGGGCTTGATAAGCCAGCTGGGCAAAGACCCGGCTGACTGGCCCAAGGCATTCCAGCGCATCTGTGCCAAGTACGATGTCGATGCCATTGACCTGCAGCACTTTCAGCTTCTGTTGGATGATCGCCCTGCTCTTAGACATGAGCGGCGGACCATGGCAGAGCCTTCCCATCAACTTATACGCTCCGTCACTCCGAGGTCAAGAGGTCACCTACTGCGATCCCGACCGCCTGCGCAGCATTCTTGCCAGGCCCAGCAGCGGTGATGTTCTGAAGCCCAACAAGGGAGAACTTGAAACATTCAGAGCATTTGAGCGACGCGCTCTGTCAGCCCCTTTGATGGTCGCCTCTCCAGGTTCAGCCGTGGCCCGGGGTGATGGCTGAGTGGAAGATAGCGGCTCAGCCGCTCCAAGGCCCCTGCCTTTCGTGCTGTGAGCAGACGTGACCTTGTTTTGGAACCACACAGGTCATGTACCAGAACAAGGAGACTCCGCCTGGCGTCCGAGCCCTGCGACACTGGGGCAGCGAGTTGTTCGTCGTCCTTCTGAGCCAGGCTCGAGTCGGACGTCATCGGACGTCGTCGGACGTCCATCGAATGAATCGAATCTCATCGGACATCGTCAACAGCCTCCAGATTGACTCCCGAGTTTTCGAGCACAAAGCGCTCGAGCCCGAAGCGAGAAAGCGGCATCTGGCAGTGACGAAGAGCGCTCTTGGCCGCGTTCGTGGATCGCTTGAGTTGCTGGCATTGGATGGCTTCTTTGAGTTTCATTGAGTGTCTGAAGCGGAAAGCGCTGCAGCAGGGCGCAAAGCACAGCCGACCGAGATGGCCTCAGAGGGCACCATGTGGACACCTCCGAGTGAGGGTCCCAGAGTCTCATTGCAAACGTTCCCTGGCGTTGCTTTCTCCAAAGGAGTCGCTCCCCTTCAGAAATCTTTCAAGCCTTCGACATGCCTTCACGTTGTGTTCTTGGGATTTCGCAGCGGCTCTGTTCTCTGAAAGCTTCTGGAGTCCTTCACGACTGTTCAGCCTCACTGAGGGCTCAAGCATTTTTGACGTGCAGTGCAGGAGTCACGAAAACCGTTGTGACTTTTGGGCGGTACGTTGCAGAAGGTTTTCCGGATTTCGGGATGGGGTCCGTTGGCATGAAGGGAACAGCCAGGGGAGGTCGAGCCATGGCACAGCTGAGTGATGGTCCGTGATGGTCGAGTGCTTTGGCCCACCAGACACGTGCAACTTGCGTCTTCGATTCTCTGAGGCCCTCATGAAAACCCTGAGCAGATGAGGGGGTCCGAAACCTGCAATCCCAAAACAAGATGGGGGGGGGGACACCCTAAAATAGCTCATGGAAGAGCTTGAACGGGCAGTCGTGCTTGGCTCAGGGTTTCCCGAACCGCCGGTGACAGGGAAAAACCAAAAGCTTGGGCTTTGCCTGCGTCCTACGTGCTGTGTCCCCAGCACGGGTGTTAATGCCTGGTTCACTCGGTGTCACATGCTGTCGCGGGAATGTGGCATTGTTCTACGGGGACTGCATTCGGTGCGGGCAGCCGGTCAGCTAGTGCGCGAGTCGGCTACGCATGCTTGAAGAGTGGTGAATCTAGGGTGCTCGCATCTGGCGGAAATGTGAATCTACGGACTGGTGCGAAAATCCAAAAGTCCAATGCGCGAATCGGTTCATCTGGTTTCCGAATCGATGCCTCTACGGCCTTGGCTACTGGTAGCGGAACTGTGTGTGCCATTATAAGCCTACAAGTGTGCCCTTTCAGAAGTTCATGCCCGGAAGACTGCCCAGCACTTGGGCTAAATCTGCCAAAACAGTATTGTGTTATGCTCTGGGCTGAATCTGCTGGGCCAGAGCATTGAGCCATGAGCTTCAAAGACTTGGTGGTAAAGCTGGTAAGCTGGCGTTCAGGGTTGGCTGGAGTCCCCTGGCGAGGCTACTGAGCTGTTGGGAGACGCCTCCCTGGTTTGTGCCTTCAGCCAGAACCTAGAGGCCAGCTCTTGACCTCGACTGCCAGCGATTTGTGGGTCAGATATGTCAGAATGCAGGCTCAGAATGCAAACCAGGGCCGTTCCTCTGCAACCTGGAAGATACTGGAAGCCTGTACTGCCTACACTTGCATCATCTTGCATCCAACTGCATCCCGAGAACCTTGAGCTTTAACGAGTTGGAAACGAAGCGTGAACGCTGGTAAAGGACATGCAAAGCGAAGGGGTGCCTTACTAACGTACATTCCTGAGCCACCTGCCCCCGCCGAAATGAGATCATTCTGAACAGCCTCGTTCCCGCAGGAACCCCCCAAGCTCAGCGGCACCCAATAGACAACACCGACCCTACGGAAAAGCAGACAAGGAACACCCAAGCCTTCCCTCATTCCACCAAAGCATGACTCTTGCTGCAAGCCACCGTGCCACCTACAAGTTACTTTCGCCACTTCACAAAGGCTTCATGCAGTATGGGATTCGTGTAGAGGCGCATATACTTGCCACGGAAGCCTGAACGCCGTCAGGAGCGACTCTTCGGGGGCGGGGCAGCGCACTCGAGGGAGGCAGGTGGTGTCCGGACGTTGCAGGAAGGGCGTACTGGGTACTGATGCCGTGAAGCACGTGCTCAGGTTCACGCGAAGGTCTTAAAGCAAACTCAAGGCTTAAAAAACACACACTACCTGCACCCCACCCCCAGGCCCTGACTGTAGGGCTGCTTCTTGAATTCGCGAGCGCCATGAAGGAAGCCGTAAATGTCGATGCTTGTGCCACAGGAGTTCTTTGATGCTCTACCAGGCGAAGGACTTTGCCTGCAGCGAGGCCGCGAAAGCCACCACAAAGTGCTGCGTTCTGAATTTGTGGGATGACAGTGCCCTCCAAGACGTCGTCGGAGGTGACTTGCCGGCCTGGAGGCATGGTGTCCTGGCTGTGCATGATGTCATTCATCGTTAATTAACTGGTTCAGAAGAGACAGATTCGTTCCCTCTGATGGTAAGAATAAACCCACGACATCCCACGTACCAGTCTTGATTCAGACACGTTGCTTCGCGTCCAGGCGCATCTTGGCAGAACTGCACGGCACCCCACTACGAGACCTTCATGGACCGGTGCCGTACCCAGTCAACAGCATTTTCCCGCAGTTGCAATCAGCAAGCTCTTGCGCACCGGCTTGTCAGTCAGCAAGCAGTGATTTAAGAATCTACTAAATCTACTATTTCTCAGGTGGCTGCGCCACCACTTTGTCTTCAGGAGCCAGTAGTCTTCGAAGGCTTTGCTCGGCTTCGCTCGTCTTTGCCTGTGCGCACCCATGGGCAGAAGAACTTTCAAGGGCCCACAAGCCCTTCTGGGTCCCCCTTCGGGGCCGCCGTTCCACCTGCCTCAAGCATTTACGAGCCAAGACTCTTCACCAGCAAGGCGGATTCCCCGCGCAACTAACTAGCCAGCAGGTCAAAACCGTTCTCTGTGCGGAAGAGATCGTGAGCGCAACTTCCGTCCAAGAGTCCAAGCTGCGTCAAACCCTGACCAGTTGGCAGACAATTCTTGCTCGCTTGTCAGCGCGCAGGACATCGGAGTCATTTGCTTCTGTGCTCCCACAGCAGGGCGCTAAGTTGCCCGGGTCGGTTCTTCATCTGCGACAAAGCGAAGTTACAACGCTGTTGTGCAGGTGGCTGATGTTCGTCTACTTGCACAATCGAGAAGCGGAGTGGTGAACCGGCGATGTTGCATGATGCCTTTCTTGTCTCCATTCTCTGCTACTGCTGCCATTGCTACTTTGTCTACTGCTACTTCTACTATTGCTACTGCTTGCTCCATTTACAATGATTATTTCAGGCCTAGCGGCACGGGCCGGCCCCCGCCCCCCAAAGCACGAAACCTTGAACCTTGGCACTGTCTTCTCTTTCCGTTTTCTTTGTCCTTTGTCTTTGTCTCTCTCCTCTCGCTCTCTTTCCATTTTTCTTTGTCCTTTGTCTTTTTCGCTCTCTCCTCTCTCTCTCTCTCTCGCTCTCTCGCGTGTGTTTTTTTTCTGTCTTTGTTTCTTCCTCTCTCTACTTGCCTGTTTTTCTTTTTCTCCGTCTTTATCTTTCTCCTCTTACTTCCCTGCGCTTCCTTGTTTTTATTTCATCTTTCTCTTTATCTTTTTGTCTCTCTTTATCTTTATTCTCCTCTGCTTCCTTGTTTTCATTTTCTCTTTCTCTTTATCTTTTTTGTTTCTCTTTCTCTTTATTCTCTGTCTCTTCAATATCTTTTTCCTTCTACTTCTCTTTGTCTGTCTCTCTCTCTCTCTCTTTCTCTTTCTCTGTCTCTTTCTCTTTCTCTTTCTCTTGCTGTTGGTCTTTCTCTGTTTCTTTTCCTCTTTGTTTCTCCTTCACCTCTCTCTTTTTTCTTTTCTTTCTGTTGCTGTTAGTCTTCCTCTGTCTGTCTCTCTCTCTCTCTCTCGCTCTCTCTCTTCTTT
This sequence comes from Symbiodinium natans, assembly GCA_905221605.1. NCBI lineage: Eukaryota > Dinophyceae > Suessiales > Symbiodiniaceae > Symbiodinium > Symbiodinium natans. The sequence goes on along the minus strand of CAJNDS010002575.1, from coordinate 171,041 downwards.
GTTTTTTTTTAAAATCTCTCTCCCTCTCTATCTTCTCACTTTCTCTTGTTCGTTCACCTTTCTCTTCTTCGTTCACCTTTGTCTCTTTTTCTCTTTCATTCTTCGTCTCCTTCTCTCTGTCTCTCTTTCTCCTGCCTTCGCCCCCCCCCCCCCCCCCCCCCCCCCCCCCCCCCCCCCCCCCCCCCGCCCGCGCGCGCGCGCGCACCCGCATCAGGAGCATCATTGGGGTTGGTTTGGGAGCCCAAAAGACATTCTAAGCATGAGTTTTGCCTTCGAAAAACCTTCAGAAAACGCTGTAAACACGTGTTTTTGAGCTTGGGAAGCCTTTTGGAACCGAGGAAGAGAGAGCATCATGAGCATCAGCGGCCTCCCCCAGGCCATCCGAAACCTCCTGGAACGCTTGCGTGCCCACCAAACCCCCAAAAGCAAGACCCCGAATGCCCTTAAGCGCACTCGGGGTCCTGCTGTTCGGGTGTTTTGTAGGCACGAAGCCGTTCGAGCGCGTAAAATGAGCGATTTTAGGGGCGTTTTTACGTGGACCCACAAAACACTCGGTATTTACGAGGTTTTCTGCTGTTGGAACACCCCAAACCGAGCATCATGAGCATCAGCTGGGTCTCTGGGCCGTGGGCCCGGACCCCCCCACGAAGCCCAAGAGAAGCGATGGCTCGATGATGCGCCCGGACCCCGCGCATCAGCAGCATCAGCAGACCCCCCCCCGGACGTGGGTTTCGATGATGCGCACTTTGGGGGCGGGTCAAGGGCACGCCTGGTTTTGGGCTTCCGGTACCCCCCCCAAACCTTGAAAAACGTGGTTTCGGCCTGCCGCGCGCCCCATGTGAAAAGCTAGGGCCGATGATGCGCGCCCGTGAGGGTTTAATGGGGTGCTGCGGGTGTTTTGTGGCCTCGGTTTTTCGTAAAAACCCATGGTTTTTACGAGGTTTTCGTGCTTTTCGCACCACCGCGTGTTGCGTCCCCTTGGATGCCGTTTCGGAGGCCTCCCGAAGGGCCCCGCGCGAATTTGAAGCAATCTTGGGCGGGGTCGGCGGCTCGGGCGCTCGCCCCTTAAAGCTAGCGCTTTAGTGCGACGCGGGCTCCGCCCTGGACCACGGGCGGCGCGGGGGCCGGATTTTAAGGGGCTGCGCCCATGGGCGGGCAGCGCAGGCAGAAGCCCGGGGCGAGCAGTTTCTAAGCATGTTGAGGCCCCTAAACTCCCTCAAAATCTCTAAGCGTTAAGTTTCTAAGCATTTTCAGGCCCCTAAACTCCCTTCAAATCTCTAAGCGTTTGAGGCTCCTAGACTCCCTTAACGTTTCTAAGCACTTTATAAGGCCCCTAAACTCCCTTTTTCCTAGCCCCGGGCTTAGACACGTCGCTTATGCCCGCCCTTTGGGGGGCATCATGCTCTTGATGCGCCCCCGGGGTCCCGCCCCGGGAGCCGCTGATGCTCCTGATGCGCGCCTGGGGGTCCCGGGCTGGACCCGCTGATGCTCATGATGCGCGCCCTCTGGGGGCCTCCGTGGCGACGCAAAAAACAACGAAAAAAAAACCGTTCACCGGCGGCACGCGGGGGTCGGCGGCACTGGCGTCCGGCCTAATTCTGCTTCGCAGAAGGCCAGAGGACAGCAAGGCTATTCCCGGGACGACCCGGGCTAAAAGGTCCGCATTTGCTCGGTCCTTTGGGGACCTCGCGCTGCCCGATTTAATGGCTACCGCCAGTGCCGCCGACCCCCAAAAGGGCCAGTGACGTGGGCAGCATTGTTACTTATGAACTATAAGTGCCATTTGACTCCCTTAATGTTGACTTCGCATTAATAACCCCCCCCCCCTTCATTGATCAATCTTTTCGGCCAGGGCCTCCTCAATAATATCCGCCTAAATCCTGGCAGGACGTAGTATTAGTTTTAGCCAGCAAGCTCTAAACTCATTCTCTTCCAACACCCTGAAACTTATCAGTTTAAGTTAGTTGCACAACATCGCCCGAAAAAAAAAATTCCGGGCGGGGATTTTATAATTGTGGCGGGTTACATATTGTGTTCCGGGCAGCGGGATTTTATAATTGTAGCGGGCTTTATTAATGTCAAGTCAACATTAGTTCCTAAGCCCCCAGACCCCCTAAGTCCCCTTTAGCCTTAACTTCCACGACACTGAACCATGAAGGCCTGGGCCTAGGCTCTGAGCAATCCCTAAACCCTACCTGGGGACAGCCCACACGCTAAAGGTTTGGTTGTAGGGTTTAGGGTTATAGGGCTTAGGGTTATAGGGTTTGGGGTTATAGGGTTTCGGGTTATCGGGTTTAAGGGTTTAAGGTTTAGGCGTACCCGAAACCCTAAATCACCCTAAGACGGCCCCAAACCCTAAACCCTAACCCAAGGGTTCTTAAGCAAATAGTATAGTAAGTTTCGGGGTTTAAGGAGACCTTGCTCTGAAGTCCAGTGCCACTTCGGCTGGGGCTTTGAGCTTAGCTTCGGGGCCCTTTTGGGCCCTACATCTACTCGAGGTTTAGGGTTTGGGGTTTGGGGTTTGGGGCTTGGGGTTTGGGGTTTGGGGCCCCAAAGTTGATATCAACCCTCCTTTGGTCGAGCTGTGAGGCCCTTAAGCTCTGATCCATTTTCTCTCAAGCCCTAAACCGCAAGCCCCCTCTAAACCCTAAACCTCAACCCTAAACCCCCCCAAAATCCATAAACCCTAAAACCTCACGATGTCCTAAACCCTAAACTCTACAACCCTAAACCCTAAACCCCAAACCCCCATACCCCCGAGACGATCTGAGGGCCCCCCCTTTCGGGCTTAGGGTTTCATGGGGGGGCTGGCATGCACTGGGACCCTTTAAAGTCAGCTGAAAGAGCTATGCGACCATGAGGCCAGGAGCCATGGGTCCATGGGGGCCATGGGGGTCGAGGGGCATGGGGCCAGGGGATGGGGCCTACTACTACTACTCCTACTACTACTACTACTACTACTACTACTACTACTACTACTACTACTACTACTACTACTACTACTACTGCTTCTTTTTCCACCATTGCTACTACTACTACTACTACTACTACTACTACTACTACTACTACTACTACTACTACTACTACTACTACTACTCCTCCTCCTCCTCCTCCTGCTGCTGCTGCTGCTGCTGCTGCTGCTGCTGCTATTGCTACCGCTATTACGACGGCGACTGCCTGTCTAATTCCAGGAGTCGTTGATCGTTGACACATGGTGCTGTGCAGGCTCTTGTGTGCGGCAAGTGGGGTTTGTTTCGCATGCGCATGCTAAGGTGTGGGAGCTGCTGTGCGACGGCAAAGCCTTGTGTGATGCTTCGCCGTTCTTTGCAGCCGCTCTGCGTGTGAGCCTTGCGATCTACGGTGGCTTTCCTCACTCCATCCCGTCTCCCCATTCCCACATCTGAGGCCAGAACTGTTGGCTCGAGGCGAAGAAGCTGCGAAGTTCACTGGCCCATTGAATTTTAACTCAGCACCTGCATTTGGCTTATGGGGGGAAGGGTTGGGCGATGCTTGAAGTAAGAAAGTGTACTGTTACATGATTGTTGCTCTTGCTTCTTGGTTTATCGATGGGCAGGGCCGTTGTCAAGCAGTTCGGTTCTTGGAGGAGGATGCGTGGACTTGGCCCGGGCACCCAAGACATGCGACCCATGCGACCCTGCACCGGCTGTGTGTCATGGCTTTCTCTCATGGGTGGTTTCCGTACGGGACACGCCGCCAAGCACAAGGATGTTGTTGAAGTTGAAAGAGCACCAAGCACATAAGATGATGTGGAAAGGAGCATTCTAGAAATGGTCGAGCTGACAGCTGATGGCACTGCGCTGCGAAGGTTGAACAAGCTTGAACAACACTACTGCGTCGCAGTACAAGGGCACACAAGGTCCTTACTCTTGCCGAGATTTGTCGACTGTCGAGGTCGCATCTCCTTGTTCAGCTGCATGACCTGGCCGAGGAAAAGCTCGGCTGGCCGAGCCTGCCTAGACTCCCGACCGTTGCCCGTTGGCTGCGTTTGCCTGCATTGGCGGCAGGAGAGCCTGTCGGAGCTGCGCCAGCTGTGGCCCGAAGCCCGGGGCTAAGGCCAAGGGAGTCGAGCGACACTACACCAGTTTTGCCTGACACTGCATGTCGGAGCATGTCGCAGTCACCTGAGTTCCGAGGCAGCGCACGGCACGCACGGCGCGCAGTCGTGCAGCCGAGAGCTGATCCAAGAAGAGATTCTCCGCATCTCCTTGTGCAAGAAGTACCTTCTCTCTAAATCAGAGCAGGAGCTCATGCGGCACTTTCGTCGAGGCGAATGGGTTCCACACCTGGCCCTTTTGGACGAACACGACTTCATGAGGAGCCTCAGGCTCGTTTACTGATCGTTTACTCAGGGTTTCCGAAACGTTACGGCACGGTATGCTTCAGGTTCCATCAGACTCACAAACTCTTTTGCTGACTTGCTGAGGATAGCTAGCGAGCTGCACCTGCACGGCGTGTTGCCGGCCGTCCTGGGACCTTGGTGCTTGGCGCAGGCCGCATCAATGGCTCGGCCAGTGCGGCTGCTGTTGGGGGCTGGCGGCAAGTTCTCGCAGACCGTTCTCGACAGTGCAGGGGCAGTCGCCTACATTGCCAGCGGGCAGTTTTTACGTGCTGTACAAGGCGGCCAAGAGTGCCAAGAGTCTTTGAGCCGCATTCTGCTACTCCTAGCGGAGCGTGGCTGCCTCGACCTCCTGCAGCACTGCCAGCGCTGGGACTGGCTAGACTCGGCAGAGGATGCGTGGCACGTCCTAGCCGAGGATGCGCTCATGCCGCTGACGCAGCTTCCTGCTCTCCGGCACAGAACTGTTGCCTCGCTGCTTTAAGTTCGAAGTACCTTTGTTTTCCTTGTGAGGCTTTCCGACAAGAGCTGCGCCAGCCGCGGTTCCGCTCACCGACGCTGGCGGAGGCTGCATCCTGCGGGGTTCCCCCAACTAACGGCTAGGTCTGGTGTTGGGGTCGAACTCACGACGCAGTGTGATCACATGAGGTTTTGTTCATCTGGGATTGAGGGCACACTCGTGGGCATTTTGCATCAAGATCTTGGCCGCACTCCTTCACTTGCCTTAGGGGTTCCGTGGTCAGAGCACCTGGCTGAGCAACGCCGTTCCCTGGTCAGGGATCTTCGTTTTCTGTTGCGGGGACAAATATTGTGACGGGCAGGGGAGGGGGTCAGAAATCGGTCCGGGACCTCTTTTTTTCCGGGCTGTGACGCCTTCACTTGCTGATTTTAATATGTGCTGTATTCACAGCTTCGCGTCTGCGACAGTCCCCCGGGTCACTTTTCGACTCATGGGTTAAGGCGCCCCATCTCTCGACTAAATTCGGAAGTCTGCTCAGCCCCACGCTGGGAAAGCAACATCGTCTTCTGTCTTCTGTGCTGCTCTTGTTTGTGATCAAGTGAGTGTCTGCGAGTGTACGACAGTGTACGAGTGTTCATTGGTGAGCTTGGGTTAGAGATGAGGCCCTGGAACCCTTTCCACGGCTTCTGGACGACCTGCTTGATGCTTGGTTCGGCTTTGGTGAGGGCAAGGGCAGAATGGCACCGAGCATTGCAGCTGCAGAGCTTGTGTGCTGGGCGCGCTGCGGCCGCTTCCGGCGCCACCTCCTCCGTTCATTGGTGGAAGCTTTAACGCCGCAGTCTTTTGCGAGCTTCTCTCGAATGGCCCCGCTGGAAGATATGGAGATTGGGACCCTGGTCCAGCAGCAGCTTCAAGCAAACCTGACGTCCATGTGCCAAGCTCCCCTCCTGCATTCCGATACGCGAGATGCTCCCAGCTGGTTGTTGGATGGGCCTCTGTTGCGGCGTTTTTGGAAGTTTGGGGTACTCAACCCCTACCAGCTTTGCCGCCCTTTGGCCTTTGTCATTGCACGGCCCTGGCTCCTTCCCATACGCGTCGGGATGTTCGGCATGGATCTGCTGCGGACCTGGATGTCCCATGGCAGTGCTTACTTGGCATGCCAGCACCGCTGTGCAGTGGAATATCATCACATCCGTGAAGCTTTTTGCGTGCTTCGGGCGATCATCACCGCGGTCTTGTTTTGATGAGTGAGGCGTAGATTGCTTAGATAGCCTTAGCGTGCAGCAGCTAAAAGGCTGACGGTATCCCATGCTAAAGCTGGACGCCGACGACGTCTGCTTCGGATAAGCCAGGGCGAGGGCAACAAGCTTGCACTCCTTACCGCGCTGTCAGGCTCTGACTAAGACGATTTGCTGCAGTGGCCTATGCGTGACTCACTGGAGTCGACCGTGCAAGTTGGCCTTCAGACTCTACATAGACTCCCTGCCGGCCGACCAGCATCTCCCGCTCACCTACCAGCTTGTTGCAACAGCAGGCACCGATGACATCCATGCAGGGAATAAACCTTTTTTTCCCAGGCAGCGCCTCTGCACGTTGCTTGCAAGCCTAGTGGCCTTAGTGGAGCCCCGGCCAATCGAGTTGTTGGCGAGAGAAAGGTTGCTTTCGCACCATGGCGAATGCCGCACGCAACAACCTGACAAGCGCAGACACTGCAGGCCAACATCTGATACTTTGGAAGATCGTTGACATGAAAGGCTATGGCACAAGTAGGCGTTGAGGCCAGGTTTGAGGGCCACGGCTGGCTGCAGGTTGAAGTGAGGGCTTGAAGTTGTACCTGAATGGCTCCCTTGTGCCATAAATCGCAAGATCCATGAGCAGTCATGCTTGAACCTGAAGCCCTAAGCGCCCTGACCACCCTAACACCACAATCCGAAAAATGTGTGCGCCAGCATTTGCTGGCCCCCTTCCCCCCCCCCCCCTTCCCCCGTAATGGCATCATCTGCACCCCCTCCCCTCCTGCGTGTTTCATGATGTTCATCGTGGCTTCGGGGTTTAAGGTGTGGAGTTTAGGATTGGGTTGAGGGTTTAGGTTCAGGGTTTGTTTAGGTTTCCCCTCTCTCCCTTTTGATTCGTGGTGGGTTTAGGGTTAAGGGCAACAAGTTGTGGTTGGGAGGGATACCAGAAGGCGGGCCCCCCTCCCCCAAACGTGTCCTCAAGAAAAGCTGAGTAATTTGATTATGGGGGGCCCGGGCTTCAGGCCTTAAGCTTTTGGGGCTGAGGGCGCTTCAGGCTTTAACGCTGAAGGGCTCCAGACAGGCCTTCTGATCTTCTGATTCTAAAGACCTCCTCCAGGCGGCGCATGTTTCCGGACCACCCGTGCAAGATAGTTCCACAAGCTTTGGCGGTCCAACGACTCCAGGCCTTCTGGCCTTCGGCTGTTTTGCGTTCCCTTCCCCAGGAATTTCGCGTGGGACGTTCCAACCTTCTCCGCAGGTGGCTGAATTTCTTTTCAAAACCCTGCACAGTGGGTACTGGAGCTAAACCGAGCGCAGCTTTACTCAGCCTAAAGAATCGTGTGGGAGCCTCTCCCAGGCTCACGCCATTCTCAGTACGAACTCGTCAGGTCAGTGATTGACCCTCGCGACTGAATGATCGTAGAACACGCAGGAGCAAATCGTGTGCCGAAGCCGGCTCGCCTTCGCATGTCGGACTTTGGGTTACCAATGCAACGCTGCGGCATGTGTGGCCTTGCCGCTGCTTGTCACGGGAGGGCATATTTAAGGGGCTGCGCCCATGGGCCAGAAGCGCGGGGCGAGCAGATCCGTCAAGGGTTTAGGGTTTAGGGTTTAGGGTCCTATGCCCGCCCTTTGGGATGCTCCTGATGCGCCTCCGGGGTCCCCTGATGCGCGCCTGGGGGTCCGGGCTGAACCCGCTGATGCTCATGATGCGCGCCCCTTGGGGGGCATCATGGGGCATCCGCGCCCGTCCCATTTTTCGTGCCTCAACCCACGAAAACCGACCGGGCCGCGAAAGGTCGGCGGCACTGGCGTTCGGCCTAATTCTGCTTCGCAGAAGGCCAGAGGCCAGCAAGGCTATTCCCGGGACGACCCGGGCTAAAAGGTCCGCCAATGCTCGGTCCTTGGGGACCTCGCGCTGCCCGATTTAAAGGCTGACGCCGCTGCCGCCGACCCCCGAGGTAAGCGCTGCGGATGAAGTACAATTGTTCCAAAACAACAAATTCGGTTGTTTTTGGTCCTTCTCCTGTGGGGGGGCCGGCTAGGCAGGCGAAGGGGGTAGGGAAGGGGGCAGGGAGGGGTGGGTGGGGGGGCGCGAAAAAGGGTGCAGCCAACAAGTTTCTTTTTCTGAAAGGGGGCTAACAAAACAGGCAAGGGGGTAGGGAGGGGGGGGTGGGGGGGTGGGTGGGGGTGGGGGGGTGAGCCCCCCCCCTACCCCCCCCCCCCACCCCCCCCCCCCCGACCCCCCCCCCCCTACCACCCACCCCCCCCCCCCCTCCCCACCCCCCCCACCCCCCCCTCCCCCCCGCCCTGCCCAAAATAATCGAATTTGTTGTTTTGGTTTGGAAGGCGGTGGAACCACTTTGTGTTGGCTGCACCCTACCCCCCCGATACAGCCCTGAATGGCGCTTCGGTTGTTTTTGGTCCTTCTCCTGTGGGGGGGCCCGCTAGGCAGGGAAGGGGGCGCGAAAAAGGTTTTTTTTTTTTTTTTCTTTGGGGTGGGTGGAGCCCCATCCCCCCCCAGCCCCATTCCCCCCCCCCCCGCCCCATCCCCCCCCCCCGCCCCCCACCCCCCCGCCCCCCACCCCCCCCACCCCCCCCCACCCCCCCCCCCTCCCCCTTGCCTGCTACCCCCCCCCCACACCCCCCACACCCCCCGCCTGTGAGGGGGGTAGGGGGGAAGAAGTTGAGGGGGGTACGGGGGGCAGGCAGGGGGTGGGGGGGGGGTTGGTTTTTGGTCCTTCTCCAGTGCAGGGGGCCGGGGGCAGGGTAGGGAAGGGCGCAGGGAAGGGGTGGGGGGGGGGTTGGGGAAGGGGCGAACACAAAACTTCACGGTGACTTCGGTCCTGTGGGGGGGTGGGCTAGGCAGGCAGGGTCGGGGGCGGGGGTAGGGAAGAAAGGGGGGGGAGGGAAGGGGGTCGGGAGGGGGGGGGGGGGGAAGGGGGTTGAGGGGGGGTAGGGGGGGGCGTACGGGGGGGGTAGGGTGCAGCCAACACAAGGGTAGGGCGGCGGGGAGGAAGGGGCCGCGAAGAGAAGGGCAAGGGCGGGGGCGGGGAGGGTGGGGGCGGGTAGGGAAATGGCTGCGAGTCAAAAGTCTAGGTATGTAACTGGCCCCCGGGCGTCTTTCCGCGACATAGGGCTTGTAACAAAGCCATTCTCGTTGCGACAAGCATGTCCGCGACAAGCCTCCGCGACAAGCCAAAAATTGGGCGCTCGGTTTCAAGACCAACGCGCGAAACAGCCGCGACAAACCCCGCGACATACGTATGAAACAAATGGGCGCGACATACGTATGTAACACAGGTGGGGGGCGGGACACCGCGACATACCCCTATTTAGACCCACAGCCAAATGGGTCACAAAACGTTGGAGTATGGAGGTGGGTTCCGCGCGGGTCCATGGGGAAGGGCACTAGCGGGTCCAGCGGGAAAGGTACGAGTCCAGCTTCTTGACGCCGACAAAGGGGGTCGGCGGATTACGACGGGAAAGGTGCGGGCAGCGTCCAACTTTTAAGTATGTGATGCATGCCCACGCTGTGCTCAAAGCTTCCTCAGTCTCAGCGGCATGCATTGCATCACGTCTTCAACAGAATATCGAAGAAGATATATCCTTTTGCATCAAAGCATGCGGAAACCGATGCGTAAGATGCAACTAAGAGCCCAACGTCCATGGTCTCGTTTTAAGCGCACACAGATGTCGCGCTATGTCTTTGCCGGCCAGCGCTGCCTCCTCCCGTTCCAGCAACAGGGCCAGTGGAATCGAAATGTCCGTTTCGGAGTCATTGGATTCCCGACAGTCCTCGTTCAGAGAACGGAGCGAGGCCAGAAACGAGTGGTATTGCTCTAAGTCGTCCATGTGTAGCGGGAGCAAATGACACGAATGCAAAAAAGAATGGCTAGGCGCTGGTCCAGTCCTCGCAACCGTCCCCACGATGGTCGATGGTGTCGGCGGATTCTGCAGCTTGGCAGCAGCATTGACCACGTTATGCAAGGATATGCAAGACATGCAAAGGTACACAAGGAGGTGCAAGAATATGCGAAGACATGCAAAGACATGCGAAGATGAATTTTGCTCAAAGAGCGAAGCAGAGCTCCAAACCCAAGGAGATGCTGGCTGTCCGCAGCCTCGTGGCCGGGGCCGACTCGGAGTTGACGAGAGGCTCGCCAGGGAGCTACGCGGGGGATGCCAAACGGGGGAGTAAACAAGGGAGAAAACACTCATCTTAACCGTTCTTTCGCACATGATCCCAAAATCCGCATTGCCGACGGTTTCCTTGTCTATTGAAAGGCTAGCTAGATGTTACGCCAATGTCATGACATTGGTCTCCAAGACATCTAGCGCTGTCTTCCAAGATTTTACACCGAAGGTTTCCGAGACATTGAGATGTGAAGAGAATCGTTGAACCGTCTGGCAGGACGTGATCAGCAAACTGAGCAGTGGCATAGCAGCATCCGGTTCCTCGTGGTGTCGTCAGCTGTGCTTGCCAACAACATCCTCCGCGTCTATTGCATTGTTTTCTTCGCTGAACATCGCAAGTTACTGCTGGTCGGGTGGCAGCTGCCTTTCGAACTGTTGGGGGCGCTCCTCTCAGTTCATATCACCTGGAAGGATGCTGATGTTCAGCGACGGCTGAGGAACTCTTCGCTCGGTGGCCGAATCCTCTTCGGGTTGCTGGCCTTTCTCATCCTTGGTCTGTGCCAGGTGATCCACGTGAAGAGGGCCTGGGCCCGTCAGTTGCGGAGCGCCGAGGTTCTTGACAGCCTGGACGACCGGGACTTCATGTGGACAACGCCGGTGCTGGGAGGCGAGCGTGGGCATCCTGTTGCCGTCATCACCAACTTCTCCATCGCCACTCAACTGCAACAGCCTGCTCTCCTTTTTTGGCCTGTAGCAAACAGGCTCTGAACGTCTTGTTTCCGTTTTCGAGCACCGGCTACTGGGATCTCTTAGGCCCAGGCCCTGCTGCTCCCTTTATTACTCGCCCACACAGTCTTGAGATAGATCTGTTGGATTTCATTGGCTGTTGGCACGCCTGCCGTAGGTTCCTGTCACGATGTATGCCTTTTTGACCAAGCGCTGCCTGCATGTGGATGCCTTCGGCGAGAAACCTTCCTCGATCTGGTGGTGCGAGCCGAAGTCCGAACTTGAAACCTATGTTCTAGCAGCTGGAATCCTCTCGGCCCTCCTGGTGATCAGCATATGTGTTGTAGACATTGATATTGTAGTCTCCGCCTTCGTGGCGAAACGCTACCATCTGGATTTCCGGCGTCGGGGTTCACGTGTTGGTGTCTTGCAGATCCTGTACCCTGCCGTGCACATCATCTTTCGCATCTCAGAAGTGGTCGCAAGGATCGCTCTATTGACGGCCTGCATGGTGGTGTCCGGCTTCGAGCTGCGGTTACCAGGTCTAATTGCTTCGGCTTCCCTGTTTGCGCTCGACTTCCTCATCACTTTGGTCATCCTCAGGAGGTACTCGCCGCGAACTGAACGGTGGGGAATCCACATTTTTGTGGGGCTGAGCTTCATGATCGCAGACATGACAAAGTTCGTGGATCGGCCTGGCTTCTGCTACCCTGCGCGGCGTATCAGCCTCGCTGTGGGGAGGCACGGGCCTGGGAGCCTGGGAGAGGGTCCGAAGGGCTCGAGGGCTCGAAGGGGCTCGAAGGGGCTCGAAGGGCTTGATTGCTTTATAAGCCATTGGGCGCAAGTTGCATGTGCAGACAGTGTGGGTCCACGAAGTGTCCCGGAAGTGGAAGTGCTAATCTTGCAGGTGGCGGAAGCTGCAGCTTCTTCTGATCTGCGGCGCTGCTTATGCAGAGTTTCGGTGGGGGGAGCGTCTGGAGAGGACGCCGTTGGTCAGCTAAGGCTTATACCGAAGTTTGTTTGGCTTTCTTCTTCGATAGCCCTGACAGGAGGGATCTGCAGACATACCTGCGTGGCTGGGCGATTCTCGTCACTCTTGCTGCATCGCTCCTGCTCAGCGAAGCTCTGAAGCTAACACCCATGATCGCTTCAACCGGCGACGATCTCCACACGGCGGTTCTGAATAACAAGATCTCTCGCGTCCGAAAGCTTCTGGACACGGGCCTGGGGGGCGAAGCCTTGGATGTCAACGGGCCGACGAAGGCCCCAGGGTACACCGGCAATGCGCAGCATATTTTGCCGTACGTTTTGCTTCTGGCTCTGCAAGGATAGAGAGCAAGTCACGGCTGGGATGCTGGCAGCAAAGGAGCCTAGCCAGGGCTTGCAAACTCAGCGCAGATTCAGCTCTGCTTCGTGCAGGGAGCTTAAGTAAGTGAGCCGGAATCAAGTTGTCAAAGCACGTGATTGTGGGACCCATGAGGAGGGCTTCATCGAGGTGGGCATGGCAAGCTGGTTCGCATACATGGAACTCAGTGCTCAGTGCAGCTTAGCCCCCCGAGATGCTTGTTGGAAGCCTCTCTGGAAGGCGCTTCGGATGATCATGTCCTGCGGAGGCCGGGTAGATGTACGCGACTCGAAGGGCGAGACGCCGGGCACTGATTAGATCTGGTTATCATCAGGGTTCAATCAGAAATGGGTCACATGAGAGCTCCTCTTCCATGCTCCCGTGTGATGTTCTGGATGAGCTTTCAGCCTGGAGGCTGCTGAATGGCTCCGTATCATCCCACAAAAATATCATGAGTCCTTTGCACTGTCCCGCCGCGTTCAAAAGTCTGTAAAAGCTCAGGACCTGCATCCATTACGCGGTGAGGCATCTGCAGCTTGAGGCATGGGGTATCATGAGTAGCTTCGTCGATGTGGGTTGATGTTGCCAAGAGCCAAGAGACAAGAGCCGCCGAGAGCCGACAAGCGACAGCTGAGTTGCCCAAAACGCTACAAGATCTACAAGCCTGGAGCCCTAAGTCCAGAGCCCTGAACACTTCATGAGTTGTCACGAACGCATGCAGTGCAACGTCTAAACATCGAGCCCTTTCGTACAAACTTGCGCATAGAGGCGCTGGAGTTTCTGGTGCGCCAACAAGGTGCAGCACAGGTCTGGCAGCAAAGCGGGGTTGAGAGTTCAGGGCACGGGTCAGGGTGTTGAGGGATGGTACAGTGAACATCAGTGAACCACCGAAGTCGTGACGATTTGTTGTCGATCGCTGCCCACCCCAGGCGGAAGCACATATAGGCAAGCGGCCCTCGCGCGGCCTTGCGCGACCGCCCAACAGCCATACTTCATCACACACAAACACAGGTTGTCCTTCACCGAGCATGTGCTTGGGGCCGTGGCTGGAGGTGGTTGTAAATGATGTTTTACGTTGTCTTAGATGTGGAGGGTTAGTTTCTGAATCAGGGACTTTCTCGGGTATCCGTTCTTAAGGCGCAACGCGATGTCCAATGGGGTTTGGCTTGCCCAGCCGCTTGAATTGGTGCAACATGGGTGCTTCAAACCTCATCTTTTCGGGTCATGGGGCTTGCGCATTTAAACGAAGCCTTCCTGGAGTCCTATCTGTTGATTGGACGATGGATTGACGCTGTTATTCCTGCAAGCGCTAAAGGTTCTTGTGTAAAGCTCCCATGCTTCAGTATCATTGCTTCAAAAGCAGTGCTGCTTGACTCACACAGAGTACCAATAATTTTTAATCATCGTATTGATGACACCATTGGCACAAGTCTTGTCATTGTTGCCGAACGCCGAGACACCATGCACCACGGAACCCCTAACCCTTACATCCCAAAAGTGAGGTTATCTCCTCTTCAGGAGAAAGAAGGACACCAAAACCCCACCAGTTATCAGCGGAAGCGGATGCCCAGCCTCCTTGAAGACCCTCTCCAGTTCACCTGCAGGCACAACGTAGTCTAGGCCCTTCTTTTTCTTTTCTCACTTCGAGCTTGTTACAACATGTTAGCCTTTGATTTGCACAGCGTGCCCATGCGAATGCCGTATCGTGTTTATACTGACCGAAGACGGTTGTTCGAGGTCCCTATCTCTCTCTCTCAGGGTTTCTTCTTCTGTCTTTTCCAGGTCCTGCACAGCTGCCGGGAGGCACTGCGGTGTGTTGGCTGATATTGGGTTTGTCGCCCTCGTATTCCAACTCGCAACAGACATAGTAAGAGTGCCGAGCCAAATTGGTGCTCCTCGTCAAGACCCGTGAACAGCAGTGATACGCATCCGTCCCGTGTGAAAGAGTCACAGAGTGCGAAATGGAATGCAGTGCCATGCAGTGCCGCAGGAGCTTCGTGCTTTGGCGGCCCAGTCTGCAGGCCTGGACCTGGCACCGGATCCAGGCGACGGCCAGCGGCCTCACCTGACACGTCTTTAGCACATCTTCGCGCGATTGCATGTCTTCGTGCTAGTGAGCTGTACCTTTCCTTCTCTGACACTCCCAAATGCCTAGACGTAGACGATGATGTTGGAATATGTTGAAAGTTGGGTGTTGGAGGGGCCGGGGCAGGACTGCGCAACGAGCCCGCCCTGACAGTTGCGGAGACTTTGCCGGGCAGGGTCGTGGTGGAGTCAGCCGCCGAACCTGCCCAATCGCCGTCCTTCTTGTTCCGGGCCTCCGCGAAGTTTGCGCGCAGGCTTAGCCCGGATGAGGCACGCCGGCTGGTTTTGCTTTTGGAGCCCAACAGAGGCACCAGGAGAAACGCCGACGAGCAGCAGGGGTCGGGCAGGTGGCGCAATGTGAGGACCCACTTGGCCATGAGCCGGCACCTGCTGCGGCTCTTTCCGAATGCTTTGGAGGAAGATGTCCCCCAACTGCATGAGCTGCACTCCGTGAGTGCACTCGTTTTTGGCCACGGTGCAGGCGCTTTTGGGCGGGCATTCCTCCGTGTGGCGCCAGTGGCCGCATGGTTGCAGTCCTTGCGGCGAGTGCGGGAGCTGGGCCAGGGGGCCTCGGGCACAGTGATCGAGGTGGAGCTAGACGATGGAGGCCTAATCGCATCTCCGAGCAGATCTGGCTTCATACGGCCAAGACTGTCGGTAGCTGCAAGGTTTCCAAGCGATCTGCCCCTGGAGCCGCGCCGCTTTGCCATGAAGCTGCAGTCCAAACGCAATCTCGATTGGCAAGCCTATTCGGAGGTGGTAGCCCTTAGAAGGACAGGGCATCCCTTCATCGTGCGATTAGAGCAGGCCTTCCAGACGCCTCACTACTACGCCTTGCTCCTTGAGCTCTGTCCCAAAGGGGACCTCAACCAGCTCTTGTGCAACACCGAAGAGGGCGGCCGGCGCATGGGCTTGCCCGTGACCCGCGCCGGCCTCAAGTTCTTTTAGCGACTTCGGCTTTTGGCAGCGTTGAACTTGGCTCAGCTTGCTTGAGACGCTTGGACACTGCCAAGGCGCTGCGAGGTATGCGGGCCAAGTGCTTCTGGCCTTGGTTCACCTTCACGAGGCCTGGTCCAGGGCGCGAAAGTCCGTGAAATCCCAACCCACAGGAAAGCAGAGCGGCAACATCTGCAACGTCACAAGTCACAGGTTCTGGGAATCATCTACCGGGATGTAAAGCCGGAGAACGTACTCCTTTCCGCGCAAGATGAGGTGCCAAGACTTTGGGTGTGGCTTCCCATAACTTCCCATGGCTTCCCATGGCTTTTTCATCGCTTCCCGTGGCTTCCCTAACAGCGTGCCAGGCGAAGCTAGCAGATTTCGGGCTCGCTCTCTATGTGGGGGGCAACTTCTTCAGCGAGACTTAGCTGCAACAAAATTGCATTTGCGGATCCTGCGGCTTCATGATCTTCATGCGCCTCTGTTCAGAATGCGGGAGGGCTTGAGACGAGAGTTTTTAGGCTGGTGGGCTGTGCGCATGTTAACAAGCAGCAACGTTTGGTGAGTTGTAGAGCCTACTGAAGGCCAACTACTCCATGCCGATAGCAGGCACGCCCAGGCGGGAAGTAGCGCCTCTGCTCGGCAGCAGTGGCAGGAGTGGGGGCGCGTGCGTTCCGTGCTTCCACACCCTTGGCAGGTTCCTGGCTCCTGAGCTGGTATTGGGCGAGGAGTCAGACAGTGAGATGTCGACGATCGAGCAGGGTACGGGCCCCTGATGGAGATTGCGGTGCAGGAAAACTTCATGCCAAAAGCATTCGGATTCACGTGAATGCTCCCAAGGACCTTTGCGAGATGCGCGTTTCGATCCTTTCAAGACAGACGCGTGCTCTCGAGCACGCAGACTTTTGGATTCTTGCATCAACGGCATGCGCAGGTACAGCTTTGGCGTGACACTCTATGTAATGCTTTTGGGCGAAGACTGTGCTGATCTGGAGCACGGAGATGGCCAGGGCGACTATTTGTGGCATCCTCAGATCTTGCTGCCTAGGCTGCAGTCCTTGCTGCCTTTGGAGTTGAGGTGGATATTGCCAAGGAGGCTGAACCTCTTGCCAATAGCCTTGCTTGACCGCTCTTGGGCTGTTTCCCAGACGGAAAATCAAGTTGCAAGCTGGCGTCAAGCAGTAGTCTCGCGAGTACGTAGTCTCTAAACGCCGCTTACTCTTTGCACGGAGCCGTTTTAGTTCGCGCGATTCGTAAGCCAGGATGCCTGACTCGGAGCAGACCGAGCTCCTCGAGACTTCCTGCCAGAGCGGCCGACTTCTTCCTGAGGCCTTGCAGCCGTGCTGGGATGGCCACAGGGGCCCAAGCCATAGCGAGAAGAAGACCCAGAAGTCCTGAAGTCGGAAGACCCAATCTGAACTCTTGAAACCATGAAGCCTTTATTCCACATTGGATGCCTGTTTGTTCCCACAAGTACTGATGATTTTTTGATGCCTGGGGTGGAGAGCAGTACTTCCGGTGCGTTGGATGGCCGCTAGCCTCTCCCAAGCCACCCAAGCCTCATTCCCAGAGTCTGAAGCGTTCTTGGAGTAGAGGCAGAATGCAGGGGCCCATGGAGCAGGGGGTGGAAAATCCTTGAGGGGCGAGGAGAGATGCTGGTTACAGCGGCGCAATCTGCAGTCAGTGCAAGGAGCCCGCGGGCCGCTGGTCCTGGTACTCGTATTATGTAAAGATATGAGGTCTAGTGGTGGCCTTGGTCCGACCACATGCAGCATCATGCAGCCATCCGGATATGCAGGCGAAGGACCTCTTGGAGCAGCTTCTTCCATCCAGGCTTGAGCTAAGGCTAAGTTTCGTGGCGCACATGAAGAAGTGTCTGTGTGTATGTTTCTCATGTGCCTTGGAAGCAGGCCGCAAATGCGAAGGCGCTTGGCAGATGCAGAGATCAAGCCCGGAGCCAGGTATACCAGCGCCAAGAATAGTCTGTCCCAGAAGTTGCTCGGCACTCTGAGGACCCATAACTTCTTCCTTGTGGCGCTTGGCTGCAAGGTCCCTCTCCTTGCTGTTGCGCTGGCAGTGGTGTGATTGATGTTCTGCTGCTGCGTGTGGCAGGATTTAGAGGCACACCTGCTGAGTGAGGCAGGACACCCTGTTGCCATGCGAACCACACCATAAAGATCCATAAAGTTGCAGTGCTGCTTCCCTAATTTTGAATTTTCATTTTGCTGTCCAAGTTTTCCATCCTCGAAGAATAGAGTCGCTCCAGCACATCTCACTTGCGGTGGGCGATTGGCCCACGTGGTGAGTACTCTGGAAGCAGACGTGCGACCAGTGCGCGGATGGACTTGCGACTTGTGTTCGATGGGCTCACATCCTGCAAGTACTGTCCTAATGCTGGCATCTCTGGACATGAAGCTGCGCATTATTGTAGTCGTCGGGCCACGGTAGCTAGACTCAGCTAGACGGAGTTTCAATCGAGTGAAACCTCTGCAAGCGTCGGAACAACTGATGCGGAAGCAGGGAGTTGTGCACATCGTGCAGCTGTTGCATGTGCCTCTTGCAGTATTACTTTGTAGGGTAGACTTTACTCTCATAGTAGCCCCATCGCAGAGCGCACGAGTGTGACGTTGTTCATTTCGATTGCCTCTGTATGGTTGCTTGAGTTTTGGAGCCTTGCCGCAACCTTGCTCCCACATCATGATACGCTGAGATAAGAGCTGCGAAATGCTAACTGTAGCTGTTACTGCAGTTGCATTTAGATTTCTACGCTCGCACGAGTGGGGCGATGCCTGCGCCCCCAAACCTCAAGGCCAGGAGATCTGATCGCAAGACCCAAGCCAAGGTCTCCAATGGGGGAACCTTTGTACAGTGCGTTCGAATTGCATCGCAAATTGCATGTCCAACGCAGCACATGCTTGGGCCGCTTGGAGGCAACCTGGAGGCAACGTTTAGAAAGCGTGCAGCCCCCCTGCAGCGTGCTTTCATCCAACGGTCTTGGGGGAGTTGTTCACATTGCTTCCTCGACACACTTTGTCTGACATGTCTGACTCCTGAACTTGTTCTACACAGTGTAGCCAACGAAGCTTATAAGCTTGCACCTCACGAGTTGAGTTTCTGAGACCAAAGCAGAGAAGTCGCATGCATAATAGGGGAAGCCTGAGAGCGCCTCTCAGATCGCCATGAAGCGCCCATCGGATCAGATCTCCCAGGTGCAGATTCGGAACCCCGAACAACTGGTAGAGGGCTTGAAGGCTTTCGCATGCGCTCCCCCATGCTTGCGCCAGGAACAGAAAGAGGATGCCAGCTTCTCAATCCCGTCCGATTCAGAAAGCACTTGTGTACTGGACTGTGAGACATTCTCAGTGGATCTCTCGTCAGGACTGGTTTGACTGCGTTGGGAAGCCACACGCTTTCTGCCTGTGTGTTTATGTGGAGGATGGGGCGGATTGCGCCACATCCTCCAAGGTTCAGGGCCCAGTTGAAGGGAATGCCGTGCCGGTCACGACCCGTCGCAGCCATGTTGTGCAGTGCGCATGCCAAGGTCACGGATTCCACTTCGTTTTGGCGTTGCCAGGTTGCTACCCTGGCACACGTGGGATGGAGTGCGTATGTGTGCTCAGTTTCAAGCTTGACTCAGATAGAAGCGATCTATCGGCGACGCAACCCCCACAAGTTGAGCAATGTCGAGGCCGCAGACTGGAATGCAACCGCTGCCCGCTGTATTGGTACCATGTCCCAATATTCACACAGATCCTACACACTTGCTAGCTGCTTCTCAGCGCAAGTGGCTAAAACTATCACTCAAGCATGACGACAGATGAAGTAGGTTTTTTTGCTGTTGTTTTTTGACGATTACAAGTTCTAGGGTTCCTTGTACATATCGGTCAGGGTGTCTAGGGGGTGTCCTTTCGTGAGACCGAAGAAGGCTAACTTAGTAATGAAAGAACCTGGTCGTGCCCTCACTGCCAGGCATTGCTCGAGAAATACACAGGCAAGGAGGCAGTGCTGTATGCCAAAGTATGCAAGGCCCGGGAGTCGGAGGGAAGAACTGAGGGATGAACTATTTCCGATTTTGAATATTTTTTGTGTGGTTATGATGATCATGATTCTTACAAGTTCAACTTCAGCCCCACGGCACAGCCATGCACAGCCTGTTTGCAAGAGGACATTCACAAATCATAACCAACCTATCAGGTCCATCAGGTCTATAAGGTCTAGCCGAAACAACAGCAGAAGCAACCAGAGCTGTCGAGCACCCAATCGGGCTGCTTCAGCATGGAGAGCGTTTAGCGCATGTGACGGAGGCCTATGACCTCGACCCGACCAAGTTCTATGCAGATGCGAAAGCCTGGGAGCAGAGCTGCTGGCACGTTTGGTGGAAATGCAAGGGAATGTGGAGGCGCGCACGTGCGGGGGTTCAGGTACGAAACAGATGTGCAGGAAGAGTTGCGATCTCAGCTCAGCTTTGTGCACAGGGCTCCTGAAAAGTAGTTCGACGTTTTCTTATAGCACATTCTTGGACAGATCAGACAATTGTAAGCACCTGAAAATGCAGGATACTTGGGATCCTCAGTTACTCTCTCTCCCCCTCTCTCTCTGTCTCCCTTTCTCTCCTAGGATCAGGGATGCAAACTGAACGTTGGCTTGCACTCGTTTTTGCGAGCCCAGGCCGAGACCCAGGCCTGAGGCTGCACTTAGTTCAAAATTACAGAAGGGGGGGGTCGAGTGGGGCAATCAGAAAGAAAGGCCAGGGCTGCGAGGTGAAGGACTCGGGCGGGGGGGGGGGGGGTTTGGGGCGCCTCGGGCAAGGCCTGGAACTTGAGGGCTGGGCGACTTCCATGTTGCCTGCATTTCTCGACTGGGCGTTCCACCGCTTTTGTCCTGAATGTTTCCTGCATTTTCACGCAAAAACGTGATGACATGCAGGAATACTGCAGGAAATATGTAGGCAGGCAAAATGGAGGCAAGTTTCGGGTGCGGGGGAAATGCAGGCAGGTTGACCTCAACTTTTGCCGTGATCGGGAGCCTAGCCCGTGCTGGGGCCCGTCTGGATTCAACTTTCAGAAGCCTGCACCCTTCGACTGGGACCTCATTTTCGATCTGCCCGAAGATGAAGGTATGTTTTGCCTTCAGACCCAACCTCCATTGTCAATCTGCCAACCTGCATGTCCCATTCTCAGGTTTTTACAACAATGTGCCTTTTCTGCGCCAGCACTCACGGACCCCGGGTTGAGGCTTAGGGTTTCCCGTCTCCCCCTGGGTTTAGGGTTCAGGGCTAAAGGCGCGATCAGGGTTTAGGGTTGAATGTTTTGGTTTAAGGGTTGCTCTCTCACTTGTGTGCTTCATGAGGGTTTCGGGGAGGGGGTACCATGGAGGTGGGGGATGCCATGGGGGGGAAGTCTTTATTCGTCGTTTCGCTTGCTGTTCCGGCAGTTGACTTGTAGAGCTACCGCTTAAGAAACTACCGGCGCCGCTCAGCGGGTACTCTGGCACATACTCACTGGCCAGATGGGCAGTGTCGTGTCGTTGCTCTGTGCTTCTTGGTTGCTTTGGTTCAGCGTTGCTCTCGAAGCATGTCTGGTTGTGGGATGTTGAAACTGTTGGTCGTTTCAGCCTAGCCAGGACAGGACTGGCCTTCTTGCTTATTGTCATTGAAAGCTCCACAAGGTCTGCACAGTGCCCCTTCCGCATGTGAGCCACGTTGGGCCATCACTGGATACCCCGCATGCATCTCAACGAGTTCAACGAGTCGACAGGATCACGTTTTCAGTTCTATCTCCCCGCTGTTTTTGTTACCTGATGCTTGCATCTTGGGCCAATGACACTGATCTCAAACAAATGAACTTAGGTTGGAGGAACGCTTGGGGGAGGAGAAACCTGCAGAGTTGGGTCCCCAGTGCAGATGTTCGTGCATTCCCCAGCATGACCTGCACTAGCAGCTTTGACGACCCACCCCAACTGTCCAACCCCTCCCTCACATGCTGGATGTGAAGACGTGTGAAGGCCTCGGCATGAGGAGGCTGCATGTGGTTCCGAACGACCGGGAACAGAGCTCCCGGCTCGCTTGAGCTTCATGGAGAGGGAAAGAGGGGCAGAAGCAAGGAGACCTCCTTTTGAGGGGATACGTCGGATTCGTTCTACCAGTCCATGCAATACCCTAGTTTGATCTGCTCTTTTGAACTTGGGGCGAGTGGTGAGTCCCTGCCACAGGGGGAAAGAAAGACTGTTTCAATCATTCGGGCAACGAGCATATGCGATTCGTTTGAACTTCAACAGAATGGCCTGGGCCTTTTTCTGTCTTGCTACTTGGAGGCAGGCTCGCGCAGAACTACACAGAACTTGCAGAACTGAGACAAGCCGATGGCATTGCAACGTGGCAGGATGCAGCCGCTGCTCCTCGAATACCTCCGGCCGGAACTGGTGCACGCGACCGAATGTTTGAGCTGTTGCTTTGAGACACTTCGCTCTTTGCTTGCAGGCATCTGTCTGCAATGAGCTGAAGAGATCCTTGCACCAAGGTTGTGGTTCCAAGCTTGTTTGGCATAACGTCCTTTGACCAGCCGCAACAAACTTCCAGCCCGGTGGCCAAGCATGCTCAGAGCATGACACATCTGGAAGAATCCGGATGTCCTCACGCTCTCCAGGACCTAGCAAAGGCTCGAAAGCTTCAGATGACTCCTCAGAGGATGGCGCTGAGTACGAGCCTTAAGCCCTGGTCCAGTAAGTTGCACAACAGTCCCCGTGAGTCCGTGAGTCCCGCCGTGGTGACAGGAAGCCCAAGCCTCCTGCGTCAGATGCCGCGTGGAGCTGAGCAATGCTGAGCATCACAGGTAGCTTGGGGTTAAAGGTGTGAGTGCAAATGGGTTGTCGCGAAATCAGGGCGAGTGCAAGACGCAGTGATCCGGGCAACTCGGATGCCTCCGTATTTTGAGAAAAAGGTGGTGGCTGCCGCATGGAACTTGCAGTAGTAGCACATGGAGGCACCATCACACAGAACAAGATGGCACGCCACAAGCTTCAACATTGCAGCTGCCTGCCCGGCTCTGTTCACCATGTGTGGTCTCACATTGTAGCAGGTGGGTGCGCTCAGAACCAGGCACGAGCCCGACGCAAGCGGCTTTCTACGCTTGTCGAAGCGCCGCCTTCAGTGTCTGGGACAGGATGGATAGCAGAGAATGTGGCGGTCGGCACGGTCCCGACGGTTCCCGTTGCGGACTCCGGTGTTTACGCGGACAAGTGCTTCCAGCAGCACCTGGGGCGGAAAGACGCGAGAGGCGACACGAGAAGCGCAAGAATCACAATGCCCAGAAGTGCAGAAAGCACGGAAACCGCGTCGCAAGGATCCCAACGAGGGTCAAAGGAAGGCCAGGGAGGCCAGGGAGGCCAGGGAGGCCAGGGAGGCCAGGGAGGCCAGGGAGGCCTTGTTCTTCCAGCTCCAGGGTTTTGGCCTTGAGGGCGAGGGGAAGAGGCGCTGGAAAGATGCGGCGCATCGGGCCACCGTGGTCCAGGCAGCTGACGAGCTCAGCAGGCAGGGAGGGGCTCCAAAATTCCGAGGGCATTCGAGGCTTTCGGACTTCATGGGTGCTTTTTTGTGACTCTTGTGACACTCTGAGGAAGCAGTGAAGCACTGGAGAAGCTCTGCTCTAAGGCGCCAGTGGCTTCACAGCACGAAGGACTTCACGGTTGTGGCCTCGGCACTGATCCGTGCCAGTCGCTGGTCCAGGCCCTTCCTTGAACAGTAACAGTGGCAAGTTTGAGAGACGTGTGCAAAAAGAGTGCTCCCAGAGTGCTACCAGCTGCTACCATCCAGGGCCCTGTCGGCCTTGATTGAAGAGCTTCCCACAGCAACGCTGTTGCCGGATGCAGTGGCCTGGAATGCCTGTGCAGCGGCGTGTGCCTGGGACTACTTGAGCTGGACTAGGGTCACGGCAGATCAGAGTCAGAATGTCAAAGGGATCGGGCTGCACAAGTGATGCACCTTCACACCGGGACAACTTGCAGTCAAACTTGGACATCGTTAGACGCGCGGTGTTAAACCGAGGTAGGTAGCAGTTCTGCGGCGGTTTGGCTTGCCATGAGTCCTTTCGCACGATAACTCGTCGAACTCTTGGGGTTCGGCATGGTCCAGTTTTTGGCAGCGTACCCAGGTGCAGCCGGAAGCCACTGGGTTGGAGCATTGGCCATCTTACAAAGGCAGACCGTGCTTTCCATCTGCGGACTGACACTTGTTAACTACTGCGAGGGCAGAAGATGAGATGCAGTCCTCCATCTTGCCCACGCTTCGCGCAGCCATGGACGCATGCTTGAAGGCCCGGTACCGCTGTGCACGGCAGCTATGCTTAAGATGAAACATGATGAAACATGCCTGTAGCATCCCGTAGCTCTGAATCGCTGGGCAGGCCAGTCTCTGGCAGAGAGCTGGGGGCTCATCTCCGACACGGATACCCTAATTCACGTTGATGCGGAATGGTTCCCCAATGTTCCCCACTTTGCTGTGAGGCTCTGCTCTTACTACCAGACAATGATATCGGCGACGCTGGCTGCTTTGCAGCCGCAGCTCGGGCATTGGGGCGGGCCGCACACTGGAGGCACCCTGGGGCTGCTGCTTTGAGCGCGCACCTTTTGTGACGTTTCTCTCGTTTTGGCCGCCTGAACAGCAGAGGCATCAGAGGCGCCACGCCGCGAACCCTTAAAACTGCTTGCTTGCTTGTGCACCTGTGTACTTGTAGGGCTGGGTGCCATGACCTTGTGACACCTTACTTTCACTGAGAGTCGTTGAGAGGAGGGCGCTGACGCTCCTTCACACCACCTGCTCCTCAGTGAAAGATGCATCCCAACTGCCACTCGGATCGCTCCATCACCCGTTGATGAAGGGGATTGACTTCACCAGCTTAGTACGTTCTGCGTAGATTGGTGTGGGAAGCGTGTTCCCCTTGTACTCGTATCACTTTGGAGCATCTTGATTGCAGGCTACTCGACATCTTGGGCGTGTTGGCGAAAGCTGGCCAGTGGAAGCAGCTCAGCCATGAAGATGTGAAGCACAGCTTGCCTTCGGTCTTGCCTGCAAGCTTGCCTCTTGTCGATCCTGAACACAGGCACGCCTGTGCTGTAATGTCTGCTTCCCACCACGTGGGCGTGGCGCCGGGCGCAAATCGTGCCGATGACGTGCTGCACGTCGCCAAATTTGATGGTGCGGCATTGAATGCTGTGATCTCAGCCTGTACAGAGGCTGCCAGGCCTGACCTTGACCGCAGGAGTCATGCGGCAATCATGTGTTGAATCTCATGCTTTCTCATGTGGTTTCTTTCACGTTTGCTTCCGGAGGTGGGAGGAGGCCCTTCGGGTTCTCGATGCGGGCCATGAGCTGAATGAGCTGAGGACCCGCGCAGCCGCTGAGCTTCACTGCTGAAATCGAGTCGTGACATCTGCGGGCTGTTTACGGGAGCGGCGCAAGCAAGGACGTGGTAAACCACAATGCAGCTCTTGCTGCGTGCGCTCGAGCCGCCCAATGGCAAAGTACTTTGAGGCTGCTTTCTGCAATGCTGGCAGCCAGAGACACGTCTGAAGAATAAGGGGAGGGAGCGGGGGGTGGAATCCTGCCAATGCCCGAGCGAACATCTCTTGGAGACTCTTGTCGAACGAGGTGCAACAAGACCGGACATTGCAAGCTTCAGCATTGTCAGCATCTTACCGTAGACTGTAAGGGCGTGTCTTGTGGTTGCAGCATAGTATCAACATGTATCAACGCTGGCCCCTGAGCCCGAATGAGACTCAATGGCAGAGCAAGGCTATCACCGCTTGCGAGAAGGGTGGGCGGAGTCGTGAGGCCTCCCAGTTGATGGAAACCATGGCCAGCATGGCTCTCCATTTGGATGCGATTGCCTTCAGCGCTTGCATCAGCGCCTGCAGAGGACTTAGAAGGAGCAAAATTGTGAGCACTGTTCTTGAAGTAGATGCAGAAAGTAGTACATCTGTTTTGCTTTTCGCACTTTGTAGGCTTTTATTCTTGGACACCCAGGTGAGAAGTCCAACGACTGGGCCAGGGCGCTGCGCCTCCTCACCCTGGCTTTCATGCAAGGGCAAGCTGACCCAGTGACCTGTAACACGGCACTAAGTGCCTGTGAGAAGGCCTCACGCTGGGAACTTGCATTGCACCTCCTTTCCGGAAAGTACAGCTGGGAGCTTGGTTCTGTTGGGTATGGTGCCTTTCTCACCTCATGCAGACACAGCGCTCGTTGGACAGAAGCCTTAACAGTCCTTCGCCACAAAGCTGTGGACTCAATTGGGCTCTCTTGTGCTGTCACGGCAGCTGAGACCGCCAGTAACCCGAAAGCGGCCTTGGCGCTTCTCCAGCAGCTTCTGCTACACACCAGCAAGCAACTGCTCTTCGCCTGCAGAATAGGGGGAGGTCCCGCAGCAAACCGGGCACATGCCGCCTCAACTGGAGGCCTGGATGCCTTGGAAGGTTATGGACTTCTCCATTTGGGCGGACTTTCGGTGACACGGACGCGCGTCCGAGTGCCGGCACTTGAAGAATTCCAGGGCAACTTTGCAGAGACCTTAGCAGAGAGTCGTGTGCTGCAGTCCCTCTGCGACCTGGGCAGACCATGCACTAGAGACACCCTTGAGCAGCAACTCGAAGACATATCAGACACTGAGCTGAATTGTTGGCAGCAACGAGCACGTGATGATCTGACGGAAATGCTGTCGGCTGTGTCGACCACCTCGCCAAGCTTGGCAATGCCGGTTCAAGCTGCTGCGCAGAGGATCGCTGCGTGGACGTCGCTTGAGCTTGAAGGACAACGAGGACGCCAATGGCATCTATGTGGTGCAATGGAGGTAGTATTTGGAGGACGCAGATGAGCAACAGTAGCAAAAAACCTACAGTTCCCCCGATGCTTTCACTCTTCACGAAGAGTGCCAGGGCTTCTGATTCGGCTTGGGCATGCCTCCCTTCTTCCACGACGGCTGTTCAAGCTTCTGCACGGTACAGCGTGTGCGTTGCACAGTACTGCGTCAACATGGCCTCTGCGTCTCCAACCTTACATTTGGAGGCGGAGATTGTGGAGAAGACATGAGAAGATGCACAGCAGTAGATGCTGGCTGCTTGAGCCGAGGGTTGAGTAAGGGTCCACAAAGACACGGGGATCAAGCACTGTAGGCTACTGCTTCCATAGTTGTGGCGCTTCAACCGCAGCCTGAGAATTGCACTCGTCGAAAAGCTCGTGTCGTGTGGAAAAATTTTGACCGAAAGCCTTGGCTGCAGGGAATCGGAACCTAAGCGCAGTCTTACGGATACCCCACACCCCCCCTCACCCCCCCGTCCCCTCCATGATGCCCCGTCATGCCCCAACGAAGCATGCCTTCACATTCATAATTCCAAACGTGTTGGCCTTCGAGCTCAATCTCTGTGCAGTAATGGCGCAATCGCATGGTGCGAATTCCCCAACATGCTGGCCTTCTTTTCCAGGAGGTGTTATGATCTTGGCGAGATCGATGGCATGCTTGCTCAACTAGGTTCCCCACTATTGAAGGTCTGCCCACATATAAGATGGACTGCGTGCTTTCAATTTTATGACCGCTTTGGTGCTGAGCAGCAATGAGTAGCACACGTGTATCTCGCCATCGAGCAGAACACTTGCGCTCTCGGGCGTTACGCTCACAGCTCTGAGGCGTTCCCTGTGCAGCCGGATCCTGCACGTTTGCTACGCTCCACAAGGATCTGCCAACCCCGAACCTCCTCTCTTGCACCTTTTCTCCTCCCGAGTACGATTCGGACGGAGAAGGTTTTTGAACAAAACGGCAGCCAGAAGCCAAAGAAAAGCACAGTTCGGCCTTTGTAGAAGGCCCCTGCTCCCCATGCCCCAGTCCTTGTCGTTACGTCTGCGTTTGCACAAAAGAAGGTCCGATGATGCTCGCTTGGGCCCAGCCCCAAAGCATCTCTTAAAGCCCATACTTGAGTGGGGATTATAGCACGTCGAGGGTCCAAAATGCTGGCACGCTTCCCTCAATCCCAGTACTGCGCTACCTTGAGCTGGTAATCGGCATTGTCCCAGCCACGGCCTGGACTTCCTCTTCAATTCCTAGCTTTCAGCCCAAATCTGACAGCGAATTCGCCTGAGCTTGCAGAGCCATTTGTGCTTCACCTCTCATCACTGGAGACATCCGAGATCAAAATTCGTTGACCTGATTCCCGTCATCGAATGTGCATCGGCAAGAGCCACAAGCTGAAGCTACGCCTGCTACGCTTGCCAAGGAGAGTAGAGCTCACGAGCCCCGAGGAGCGTTTAATCTTGGAAGCAGGTATATGGCAACAACCACGGAACCACGTGAACTGCAGCATTCATCTCAAAAGAGATGGCCCATGGCATGCCAAAGTTGTCAAATCTAGAGGTGTTCCTGCAGGGCGAAGTGCTTGAGTAGAGCTGTGTTTACACAACCATAAGTATGTGCATACTTGCGACTCTACAATGCATCAGCAGGCACTATACTGTTCTGTTTGTCGTTCTCCATGTCCAAAGAGAATCAAAGAGGATGCAGCAGGACTTTAACGCAAAGTGTCGAATGTTGCCAGGGACGTGCCGCCTTGTTGTCCTGACATTGGGAGCATTGCGAGTGCACCAGGACGATGGGAAGAAGCCCAAATCGGCCGCTGTCAGGACAGAGGGGTGTACATTTCTCTTTAACATTTTATGTCCTGTGCTGGCAGAAAAGAGGCATTCAACGAAGGACAAGAGAAGTAGATTTTCAGTATAGGGCAGGGAAGCGCCAACGCTACACATTCGTCTAGTATTTGCTGTGTTGTGTACGCTGGACCTCACAATCGCTGTTCCAAGGGGGCAGGGAACTTTTTGATCGGTTTCCTTGTCATCTACACTTGGCATCATTCCTTTCGATTACAAGGTCTCCACTTGACATTCTTTCCCAAATGGTTCACGATCCATGTCTATTCGCAATTTCGGGGTCCTTGCCTGACATAGCTCCCCGGCTCGTCCAGCGCAGGAGGATCAGCGGAATCGTGAAGGCAGCCATTTGCCCACGCACTGCTTCATTGCACGCGGCGCTGTAGACGACACAGCAGGGCTTAATAATGCAACAGATGTAGGAATCTGGGAAGCTCAAGCATGTGTTGGGCATTTTCCGACATTGCCAGTTCATTCTGGTGCCAGACACTGCTGGTTACTTCCTGTGGCCATGCACTGAGAGTTCCAAATGCCTTGCTGAAGCCTTCAGGATATGTGTGTGTGTGTGCGCGTTTTGCTGATGGAGGGCATGCCTGTTCTACTTGGCAACGGGTCCAGTGCCAAGATCAAAGTTGTGTTGGGAGATTCGAGAGACGGATGCAGTCCGACTTCGTTAAGGCATTCTGCAGGCAACGAGCTTGCCGGAGATAGAGTCTGCATTTTGCAAGGCCGCGCGCTGAATCGATGCAGCGTTTTGGACCCTAATCCGTTCAATCGTGAACTGAGTCAGAAGCTCACCCCCCCTCGACGGTCAATCCCAAGTTGAGTACTGACATCCACAGACATTGCAAACTCTCCAGGACTACAAGTGTTAGGGCTCAGAGGTGTGTGCGAGTAGGCGCGCGCGCGCGCGCGCGACAGATGCATTTCTAATCTCGCATGCCAAAAGTGCAAGACGCACGTATGACAACCGGACGCGAGTCTGCCCCCACAACTGCAACAATAAAGTTGACAAATTTGGACAGGTGCGAAGAAATGGGCCAGGGCCTTGTTTTCAGTCGAGCTTCCATCTGTACCGCGGGACGTGGTTCGCATCATAGTCAAGATAATTCAGCGTCAAGCCTGCCAGGACAGACTGTACTGAAGACTGTCCAGACATGCTACTTCTTTGCACATCAACCAGATGTTTCAACGGTGCCTCGGCAGGGAGCAGGTCAGGCTCAAGGATCCACGCATCTCTGACGGGGGGACCACAAGCTCAGGTGCAATGAACCTTACCTGGATCAAGGACATTGAACCCTTTACTGTCTAGCCGTACGCGCCATAACTTCGATGAAATCAGCCTTCAGGAGGCCAACACGCCGAAGAAATCGTACAACCAGGCATTCGGATGCTAGACTCCTAGACACATTGTGGCGTCAGTATTCTGCCGGCGCGCCAGGCCTTCGTGGGAGCCTCACTGAACCAGGACTGGCACTTGGATGTGCTGGCGAAGGGCACTTCCCAGAAGTGCTCTGCCCCACCAGCCATCTCCATGTTGACGGTGATAAGCGGTAGCATCGCGCAGTGGCAAAGTGTATGTGCAACAGTATGGTATCCTCCCTGTCACAGGAATGCATGCAATGCTTCTGAATATTGCTGAATGTCCACAATCGGCACTCATACGGGATGCTACCTAAATCGGAAAACAAGACCATGAATCACGCACCCATGGTTCAGAAAACCGCAAGGAACGAATCAGAAAACAGCGAGGTTTGGATCAGCATGCATGGACAGCCATGCATTTACATCGGTCTCTCTCACTGGCGGGCCATCGCCTTCGCCTGGAGTGGGCGAACAAGTACCGAAGAGCCCAACCCCAGCCCAAGCCAAACCAACCCACCCCAACCCCAGCCCAGCCCAACCCAACCTAACCTAACCTGACGGAACCAACCCTAACCTAATCTGCAATGCAAGAGGCCAGGCCCCTAACCTAACCTAACCTGGCCTAACCTAACCTAGCCTAACCTAACCTAGCCTAGCCTAGCCGAACCTAACCTAACCTAACCAACGTAACCTAACCTAACCTAACCTAAGCAAACATGATAGGTTGAAGGGTGTGCTTGCAGGGTTTAGGTTTAGGGATCTCCCCCAAGACACATTTATTGAAGATAGGTCTACTAAGTACCCCCCCCCCCCTTATGATAGGCGTCCTATACAGACCCCTATGATAACAAATTTATCATTTGCGCTCGAGCAGCAAGGTTTGCTTTATTTGAATAAGGGGTGTTTAGGGTTTAGGGTTTAGGGCTTGGGGCTTAGGGGGTTTTAGGGTTTAGCGCTATTTTCGGTTTAGGGCTCAGGTTATGTTTTGGGTTGAGGGCTTGAGGGCTTGAGGCTTTAGGGGCCCTCAACCCCCCCGCTTCTTTTTTGTTCGAACCCATCATGCGAGTGTTGCGTTTGCAAATGGGATGTGGGGCAAAGAATCCCTAAACCCCCCCTAAACCCCTAAACCCCTAAACCCCTAAACCCCTAAACCCCTAAACCCCTAAACCCCTAAAGCCGAGAAACCCCAAAGCCCTAAAAACCTCGAAGCCCTACAAACCCCGAAGCCCTAAACCCCAAAAGCCCAACCCTAAACCCTAAAACCCCCTCAAGCCTAAGAAACCTTGAGGCCTAAACCAAAAAAGGCCTAAACCCCAAAAACCCCTACACTCTAAACCCCCACAAAAACCCCGCAAAAACCTTAACTCCTAAACCCTAAAAAACCCTGGGTTTGAAGGGTTTAGGTTTTTTCGGTTTAGGGCTCAGGGGTTCTTAGGGTGTAGGGGGCCTTTAGGGTTTAGGGTTTAGGTTTTAGGGTTCATAGGGCTTAGGGTTTTTTAGGGTTGACGGGCTTTTGGGGGTTTAGGGTTTCTTTGAGGTTTAGGGTTTCAGGACTTTTCGCCACCCTTCCCATTTGCAAACGCAACACTCGCATGATGGGTTCGATAAAGAATAAAGCGGGGGGGGGGGGGGGGGGGGGGGGGGGGGGGGGGGGGGGGGGGGGGGCAGCCCGCCCCATTTGCAAACACAATGCTCGCATGATGGGTGAGAAAAAACATGCCTATGTTTAGGGGTTTAGCGCTTAGGGTTTAGGGTTTTCTACGGTTCGGATTTATTAGGGTTTAGGGCTTAGGGGTTTTTAGGATTTAGAGTTTTCGGGGTTTGAAGTTGAGAGGTTTTCAGGGTTTAGGTTTTTTTGGGTTTAGGGCTCAGGGGTTCTTAGGGTGTAGGGCTTAGGGCTTTTAGGTTACAACAAACAGTGCGCCCACTCTTGCTGACTTTGGTTTCTGATTCGTGCCTTGGTGTTTTCTGATTTGCACCGCCGTGTTTTCTGATTTGCACTCCTGTTTGCTGAGTTATGCTTGGCTGATTTGCCTGTTACCCCCACTCATACGTGTACCTGGGGGGGATCAGTGGCACACCTCATCTCGAATAGGACATCTCGTCTCGAATCGGAAAGACGGGTTTTGCAACAAGGCCAGCCAAAACTCTCTGCAAAACACGGTCCTCAGCCCTCAGCAAAAGCACTTGCTTTGGAACGACTCAACCAGAGCCACTCGTTCTCTCTCTCTCTCTCTCTCTCGCTCTGTCTCTCTCTCTCTCTCTTGCTCGCTCCGGCTCGCTTTCGCTCGCTCTTTGCTCTGTTTCCTGTGGGCTTTAGTGGTGGGGCACTGAGGTTGCCCAAGGGAACTTTGGTTGCATGTACATGTGTCCTCGGCCGGAGCGACCTTCGGCCTCAGGAGTGCCTGAACATGATGAAGTTTGCTACCAGTCCTGCCGGGACCCCAGATTCAATGTGTTTGATTGACGAGTGCCCGTGTGAGACAGGTTGATGCTATTCACCTCATCTACACTCGCAACAGTGATGCGGCGCTAGCAGTGAACGAGGCTGAGAGCGAGTTTTTTGCATGATGTCTGGTCTTTCCGATGAACTCCTTGTTCCTGCTGCAGGACTGCAAGGTTCTGAGCTGCCGCGTCCTAGCCAATGCGGTTCTAAGCTCAGCTGGGAACAGGGGTATACAGGGGCTTGCCTGCAAGTCTTCGCACGTCCAAACGCGCAAGCACGGTCCATGGCTGAGCTATACCTCTTGCCGGACCTCGAAAATGGCGGCAACAACTGCACGAACGTTCACGGTTACAAGTCGTCAGGGCACCTAGCCATACGAAGCACAGGTCTGTCAGGTCTAGCTTGTTCTGATCGCCAAGCCTTCGCCGAGCCAAGGACGGCACTGGAGGTATCATGTCCATGCTCGGGCCTGCTGAGCGAGATCAACCCTACGGTGCCATCTCCTATGCATGATACCACACGTTTTCTACAGAGTATGTTTCCGATGAATTTAGATTTAGGGCAAGCATCAAGTTGGAGGTGCAGGCGGAGATCGACAGCGTGTGTGGTGCACGTCTCCTGCAGCAAACCCAGTTTGATGCCTCAAAGGCACGTCGTTGTTATCCAACGGCACAACTCCAGCAAAGAGTAGGTGTCACGTTTGAGACGTACGATGCGCATTCAGGAATGATGGGTGCGGCCAGTATGCCACCACGCCTAGCTACGACCTGAGCACTGCGACCCCGATCCCATCTGAATTGCGTTCCAGCACCGCAGCGCACGTGCTCTGACGCGCTTCGACGGGTCAGGCTGGTGCAACTCCACAGGCCACGAAGACAAGCTGCCAGTTGCTATCTAGTGGAGTTGGTTGACTGCCAGCTGCCTGAAGTGGGTTCGAAATGGAGGGTGGAGAATGCTCACGCCTCCTTAATGGCTGGCAAGGCTTGATAGGTGGATCGGGGGCATGTTTTCTAGCTGTAGAGCTGTGCGCGGGGGAGAATGAAACGAGGCTTATAAGGAGCCGCCCACTCGGTTTCACCTCAAAATCGCAGATGTCCAAGAGTCATCAGTGGCCTGCGCAGGCAGGCGACTGGACCTGCTGGCTTCGACGCATCCTGGCACGTTTTAGGTAGTGCTTGTCGGCAGGCAGGTTGCAAGGTGTGGAAGTGTTGACATTGAAGTTTTTGGCACGGGCGTCCCAGGGAAAGGGAAGACCTCCCTTGCAAGACACCATCCTGGCAAGAGGAGGAAAAGGTAGAAGGCTCAGAGCATCTCAGAGCATTTCAGAGCTGTCAGAGCTAAGACAAGGCTCCGCGGTGGCTCTGCAGCTCTGTTTTGAAGCACTGAGGCCATCTGGGACCCCTCCTTGCCGGCATCTCCGAGGCAACTTCAGGCCCGAGCACACAGAGCCCCGAAGAGTCTCGAAGATCCCGGGAATTCTCGAATTCTCGGGACTTGTCGTAGGTGGTGAACGGCGACGCGCCTGCATGGACCGTCGGCCAGTGGTCCACTTGCACGTGCTTTGAGCAGGCGGAGGTTTTTGTTATGGACCTGTCATACCTCATCCCATCCACTTTGCAGCCTGTGCAGTGTATGCCGGGGCTGCGGACGCGCATTGTCCAGTGCGGCGGAAGCGTGTGCAGGCAATTCGGAATTGCTCTCTACAGCAGTTACTGATCTCTGCATGCTTCAAAAAGTTATCTCCGTGGGCCAGGGGAAATCAACCTGAGAGCACCCAAGAATGCACGAGGGGGGCCAAGAGGTTGTCATCAGATCCGTGGCCGTTCCGAAATTGCTGTGCGTGGGAACAATGCTCTTAGGTGCTCGCACTGCGCGCTCTGCCATGCCGAGCTGGTCTTGCACATCAGCACAATCATCAACTTCTCCCAGGCTTGGGAGCCCTCCAGGAGTCGGTGTAAGATGAGCTTTGGCCATCCTGGCCAGGCCGGTATGGCGCTCATTCTGGCTGTGGCTTTGGGCTACTTCGGATCGCTGAAGGAGGATCCAGCAAGGGCCAAGACTTTGCCTGTTGCAACTCGGCGCGCATCTCTGAAGGAGAAGCTCATCAAAATGGGCCTGTTGACGAAACTGGCTGGTTTCTTCTGCAAGAAGTTGCCCACATTGGTGCCTTGATGCATGGTGATGCATGGCGTGTCGTATGTTCTGTGTCTGCAGCGAATCTTCCGACTCGCAGGAGAATCTGGCTGATGTTGCCAGCTTGGCTCTGTTTTCTTGGTTGGTTGCGGGCGCCTCGGCGAGGGGCTTGTGGGGAATTCAGTCTTGCTATGAGCACCTGCCCAGATCATCACATACGTCCCACCTATCTTCGATTTGGAGTGGATGGAGGACCGGGCTTTGATGGGCTCTGCCAGTTGCAGTTGATATGGAAGGGCCGGTGCAAAGCAGGGTTCTGGGCAGATTCAGTGTGAATTGTGTGTGTGCACATGGCCAAGTGAGAAGATGGAGCAGAAGCCATCGTCGGCTGGCGCAGGATTGTTTTTCGAATGAGCTCTTGCGGGTCGTGCACTCAGAAGACCAGAAGTCGCACTGAGGCTTGCACCTTCAGTTATCAGTGGACCTTGCAATTTGAGGTCACCTGCTTCATTCCACTTCTGCTCTGGCTTTGTAGATTCTTGCTGGGCCGATGCGCCAAGCGGCAGCAGCCTTGGCGCCACCACTACTTGGACGTCGCACACTTGCCCGCGTTGAGGTATACAAGGGTGCCTCCACAACTTTACACTCCTGTGCGACGCCTGCCTGTCGGGCTAGAGCCTTGCAAACTCTGAGAGGGCTCCGAGCGCTCGGGTTGTGATGGTTGCAAGATGTTGCAAGATTTTGCATGTGCCTGGTCAAGGCTCCGACACCTGAACGCGTTCATGCGCTGCCTTGGGCCCGTCTAGCCCAGCCTGGATCGCTGGGAGACTCATCAGAAGGTTGCCATCTCAGTACGTGATGGGGGCAGGTTTCACCATTGTGCAGCTAGATCATTGTAGATCCACTTCTGCCGAAGGCAGCGCCGCAGCAATAGCCTGCAAGCCCGCACAACAGATGCCGATACAAAGGAGAAGGATATCTCTAAGTCGGTCGAAAGTTTGAAAGAGACTTGCTCCGAGGCTGCAGCAGCAATATGAGCTTTGCAATCTGCCACACGATCCTATTTTTGGCCCCAACTGCGAACAGTTTCTGGGTAGCAGACTGCCCGACGCCCTGCCGCTCGACTGCTTTGTCAAGGCTTTTGTGTATGCTTTTCGTCAGAGTATAACATCCAAGGCAGCCAAGATGGCCACAGTTGCGCGAGCTTGCTTCTTACGCCTATGCCAGCCATTGGCACATGCACGTGCTGCACCTCGTGCATCGTACAAAATCAGTGAGGCAGATGGCTACAATGGAACCCGACTTCCTTTGCGCGAGGCTCGTCCAGGTAGACAACAGGTGCCCGCCCCAGCGATTGAGCCATGACATGGGATCAGGGGGCTTGGGCTTGTCTCCAGCAGAAGACCAAGGTGCCCAGCAGGTTACCAGACGAGCACGTCAATCGCAAGGCCACAGAGTGGCTTCTGCTGCCGGTCAGATTTCACAGAGGTTGTGACTCTTTCGCAGAAAGTGCTGCCAGGACAACACATTGAACATCGAGCATTTCATATCTGAGAAGCGGTCAGGGCTTGATCACGGTGTTGCCTTCAGCTCAGTGGCAGTGGAGCACCACGCGGTTCTCTGCGGTGCTTCAAGTGCATCCTCAGCACATTTCTCTTCAGATGTTTCTCGAAGGTCACTCCCAGGAAGCCAGACAGCGACAAGCTGACGGCCAACAGAGTTGTCAAGGCTCGAAGCGAGCGAGTGGCAGCAAGTGTCTTTGCGGCTTTGCCATCTTACTCGTAGCTTCGAGTGCCTACATCTGCCTGCGTCGCTTCCAGGATCAGAGAATCTTCTCCAACGGCAACTCCTACGCTCACACCTGTGATATCATTTTGCAGAATTGTGCAGGAACAATGTTGAACACATGCCGCCTTTGATAACATGAGGTTGGCACATGGCTCAATGGCCGAATGCATGGCGAGGCAGCAGCTTTGAGCGCTGCAACGATTCTTCCGTTTTCCACATAGATGTCTTGCTAGGGCCATTACATTTGGAGCGATGGCAGCGAGTACTTCGGCGAGTTTCATGAGGCAAGACAAAGATGTCTGGTCTGCACTGTTTCCTCTAAGTCCAGAGCAGCAAGAAGCTCAGAACCCGTCCTCCCTCCCCCCCCGGGCTGCCATGCCATTACTTCCGAATCAGTTTGGATATGCAGGGCTACATGTGGGGCAATGGCAAGAAGACTTGGCCCACTGGTCGTACATACGATGGTGAGTGGCGGAAGGACCCGTGGAGGACGCCACAGCTCACGAGTCTTCACAGACTATTCTGAAGGACCAGATGTGGGGCGACGGCAAGATGACCTGGCCGTCCGGAGAGGCGCCTTGAAAGATTCCTGCCTGACCCATCATTGCTTCCCCGGTTGCTCACAGGAGTACATAGGCACCCTGAAGAAGGGTGTGTTCCATGGCAAGGCCAGGTTTGCCAACCCCTGTGCAAGAGCGCGAGTCTTTGCAGTGACTCGCCAGGGAACTCGCACCTGGCCAAACGGAGATCGCTACGCCGGGAATTTCAAGCATGGTATGCAGGAGGGCGAGGTGGGCCCCTGCAGTTTGCTTCTTTCTACGCTGTGTTTAATCGTGCCCCCTGGACATTGACAGGGCATCTTCGAAAGTGCAGAGGAGGGCTGGGTGTACAGCGGCCAGTGGCTCCAGAATCGGATGTGCCTCTGTGGCATTCATGGCTCATGACTGGTGCTGACGCACGATCAACCCCTTTCGGGCAGTTTCCGACATGGGCAAGCAAAGATTTAGACTGCAGGTGATAGAAAACGCAACCCGCAGATCGAACTGTCCTGTGGAATCCTTCGATTCATACCGAGGAATGGCCGGGGAAAGGCGCACCTGTGCGAGATGACTGAAGCTGTACCACCCACCCCGCCCCCCCTTTCGCAAGCACGGAACACTGATCAGAGGTTGCGCCGAAGGTGAGGTAGGTTCAGTAGGAGATGGCCCCGTGCTTGCCCACAAAGGATAACGAGTACAGGTTCCAAGATTGAAGCAGAAGGGTGGCTGGACTTGTGCAGGTGAAGTGGCCTAACGGCATTGAGTACGATGGCGAGTGGAAGGCTGGATTGGAGCATGCTAGAATTGGTGACATGAAAGGAGCCCCGGTGATGCCAGGACGGCATCCGAGAGGGCAAGGGCAAGCTGACCTGGGCCGATGGATCTTGCTACAAAGGTGTGGACCAGCGGCCCATATGGTTCCCATGGTTCATGTTCTGCTCATGGCTCTTGGCCAGGAGACTTCCAGCACAACTGCATAGAGGGCAAGGGCAAGAAAACTTTGCCAGATGGCTCTTGGTTCGAGGCTGGTTGATCCGCTTCCGCCTTTTCGGGTGCCCTCCTGACCGGCGTGCATTCTATTGCTGTGTTTCTTGGGCGTCGACATGTGTGAAGCCCACAAAGCGTCCATGTCGCGCAGGGGCAATTTCACGATAGTGAGCTGGAGGGGCGCGGCACCTTCCATTGGCCTGATGGTCCGCCTGCCAGCACTGTTTTCAATCGCAAAGGAGCTGTGCATTCTACAATATTGTAAACAGCTCTGCTTGCACATGCCTGTAAATTTACTGCCTGGCTGCGAGGTACTGAGTTTGAGGGCCTCTGGCACAACAGCGAGATCGTGGGTCCTGGCTGTCACAGGCGCATTTAGTGTCATGTACCCCCCTTCAGCAAAGCAAGCGTGTGGAGGCGGCGGTCGGTTTCAGAAGTGTTTCAGAGCTTCAAAGCCCAAATCAAGCCATTACACGCAACACGGACAGTTGACCTTTTGTCTCGCGGCAAGGCGAAACACTGCAGGGAAGCTTTTTAGGAAGTCGACCGAAGCTGCGTTTCCTTGGGGCGAAGCATAGTACTGGAGTGGACGTTTCGTGAGCGGGGTGGGTTGTCATTGATTTGTCATGCAAGCTCAGTACTGGAATCGACGTTTCTGTGAGCCAGTTGGGTTTCCATTGATTTGTAGCACAAGCCCAGTACTGGAATCGATGTTTCCTTGAAACGGCTGGATTTTTCCATTGGTCTGTCGTACAAGCTCAGCACTGGAATCGACGTTTCTGTGAGCCAGCTGGGTTTTCATTGACTTGTAGTACTAGCTCGGTGCTGGAATCGGCGTTTCTGTGAGACTCGTTTTTTTTCGCGTCGGTTTTGATTTGAGCCCACACGAGTTGACAACGCAGAGCCCAGCCCCAAACCGTGCAGTTCACACAACTCCTGTGCGACATCGGCAAACTGCCGCCGAAGCTGATGCCATGATTCTTAAAGCAGATCGAGAAGATGGTTGTACAAAAGGTACTTTGTAGTGGTGCGCGAAGCTCTTTAAGGAGAAGGAAATAGGCCTCGCGAAGGTAGCCGCGAAAAGCCTTGCGCTTTTGGGGCAAAACGTCCATATCATTCGATTGCGCCAAGGTGAAACACATGACATGAATGATCATGCATTCAACAGACACGTCCAACTTCCAAAACATCAGCTTAGAGCCAATAGTAGGATCAAGGCATCGACATTTTCCAGGCACGAATGTATGACCGGTGTGGTCTCCTATGCGAGTTGCGCATCGTGGCAGGTTCCCCAATGGCACCATGATCACCGGAGTCTTCGAAAATCACGGAGCTACCGGTGAGGCGAATTGGCCAAGACGTGGCATGTTACCTTCTTTCCTGTCTCCATCGCGCTCAGGGCACCAAGAAATGGGCTAATGGATGCACATACACAGGCTCGGAACTTTTCAGGATTTTTTCGGGATGTCCACCCGGTGTCTGGTCGTTTCTTTTGCTTCAGGCACGCTCCTGAACAACAGCATTCACAAGTGCGCTCCAGTGCAGGGCATGCGAGTACTGCAACGATCAGAAGGTGACAGAAGCTGACGCAATGCGCCTCGGAGGTACGGCGTGTTCCAATGGCCCGACGGACGGCGCTACATTGGCCAGTTCCAGGACACTTCAAGACAATCTTTAACATCTTCTAAAATTCTACAATGCGTGCTATAGTATATATGATACATGTTTGTTGCATATTATTGATGTGACAACTGCATACGTGACCCCTGAAGGATGAGATGATGCACGGCGAGGGCATGCTTTGCTGGACCGATGACTTTGGCGTGTGTCGGTACAAGGACTGGGTTGGGGGGGGTTTAATTTAATAGGGGTTTAGGGTTAAGAGCTGTTTTCTATGAACCCTTGATGCTTCCCACTTGCACGGAGCAGGAGAAGGTGATATCTCCCAAAGGGCCCATGGTGAGAAGCTTTCTGATGCGCAGGGTTCCTTCGAGCACAACGTGTTCCAGGGCCACGGAGTACTGGAATGGTCCGTGAAGGCCAATCATGGACATGTCGATATGCCCACTTGTTCACACCAGTGCTTTTGATAGCTGATAGCAGAGGCCAGATACGTCGGTGAGCCCCTTGCTCAGGGAACGGAGCGATGTTCATGTTTAGAAAGAAAAATAGCAATATCGTAGTGCCTGGGAAGGTTCTTCAACGGCTTGTACCATGGTGAAGGCACCTTCGAGTGGCCAGACAAGGCTTTTGAACTTTCTAAGTTTACTCGTCGATTGTGAGTGCTAACTTGGGCAGTTGGATGGCAGAAGATTGCCAGGCAAATATCTACCGTGGCCAGTGGCAATTCGGAGAGATGAGCGGCCAGGCTGTCTGAATGCATCCAGTGGTTCATGCCACTACAAGTAACACTTGACCAGTCTGTGAAAAAACGACCTGTTCCCACACTTCCTATTGCATGTGCGATGAGGGAACCTTGACAACCAGTTGCGGCTCCATTTATTCGGGCGAGTTCCATGCTGGCAACATGGAGGCATGCCCTTCAGGGAGGCTTCATTTTTCGTGCATGCGTCCATGTGGGATGAAGCTTTCGTCATTATTTTGTGGAAGCACAGTTTGCCATGACTTGTAAAGACAGGGCCGTGGCACGATCACTTTCATCACCAACGACCAGTACACCGGCGAATTCAAGGCAGACTCCTAGTCCTAGACTACCCTTGACTCTGAGCTCTGAGCATTATTTGTGAGAGGTGCTTTCAGAACCTTGCGTGCTGCAGCGATGCTGTGTTTTGAAGGACTCTCTATTTAATGGCCTGGGCTGCTACACGTCTGGAGCTCAAATACCTGTAGCGACCCTATGGGCATTCTGTGACTCTGTATTTCAGGTGGTCTTCGGGCGTCACGCTCACAGGAGTCTTTGAAAACAACGTTTGCAGCAAGGCCGGCGCCCTCAGGGCCTTCGTTAGAGGGAACATGGTGTTTTTTTGGGAATCGTCTGGCGGAGGAGAACATGGCATTTTTTTTGTGGATGGTCTGAGTGGCCGGCTCAGGTCGGAAAGAAGACGTACACCAATGGTCTGATGTACGTCGGGGAGCTCTTGGAAGACCAGGAGACCTGACAAGGGTTGCAACCTTTTTTGTAAGCTGAGCAGCATGCAGCAATGGCCTCAGCAGAGTTGGGCGAGTGCACCCACAACCGTCTGGGCGCAGTCTACGAGCAGTCGGGTGGCCGTCGTGCTGTAAAGGGCCATAGAGCTCCGGCTCCTTGCCTGGGCGCTGGTCGTGCAAGACTGGTCTTTGTGCACTTCATGTTCGCATTCAACCTAGTCGAGCGCGAGGAGCGCAACGTGCCCCAACCAGCAGTGCCCTTGCAGTACCTGAGCTGCCGTTTGCAGCTAACATAAAGAAGCCATGAGCGTGCCCGAGAAGAAACCACACGTGGAGGCGCTTGCCGCACTTTCCATCGCCATGCCAGTCGCCAAGCCTACGAAGATTTCCCCGAAGCCTCACGCTGCGACAAAGCCACCCGCCACAAAGCCGGATGCAAGTTCCTTGCTGTTTCTTTCTCGCAATGGGACAACCCTCGAAAGACAGTGTCATACAGTGTCATATGCGGGTTGTCCGAAAACCATCGTCTACAGTTTATCAGCGAAACTGAAATTTAGCAAAACCTTGCTAAAAGACCATTCGCTTCCAAGCTCCGTGCAAGCACGGTGCAAGGAATGACGCAAGATGGCACAAGGGATGGAATTTCCAGCTGTCTATAGCTGTTTCAGTTGTCGCCGTGATGAGTGACCGTCTTGACCATTTTGAAGTACAAGAGCGTCAGGAAGGTCAAGAGCGAGGAATGTTAGGAGGGTCAGCCCGGACCCCTTGACCGTCTTGACCACCTTGACCCTCTGTTCTCTGGAGCCTGAGGTCAAGAAGGTCAAGTCAGAAGGTCAAGAGCATCAAAAGGTCAGAGCGGCAAGAAGACCGTCAAGTGCGCCAGTCGATTTCCCGCCCCCGTGGCCGGCACCGTCGACGCATCCACAGACGCGGAGGTTGAGGAGGATGCTCCCTCGCCAGCCGGCGAGGACTTGAACAATTGACTTTCTCTGCCGTCTCTGCCTGAAATTGTACACGGTGCCATCAAAGAGCACTCCAAATCATACTAGATCAATTTAAGTCTGTCGAACTTGCCAGCTCGGCGCTCGCAGATCAGACCAAATCATATCAGATCACCCCAGCTCGTAACAAGTAGGGCAGTTTGCGTGTTGTAAAGTTTCGGGACAGATGTGAGAAGCGTGACTGCTACATATTGGCCTAAGCTTGCACACGTACCCACACACATGCGAAGCTATCTTTTCCCATGTTGCACCCTTTGCTTATACTCCGACAAAGTGCAGCAGGACTCAGACCGTTATAAACAGCAGGGATCCTGAAGCTCCCCCGACGTACGAAGTGTGCCACAAAAAAAGAACGATGGGTGTTGACAATTGCTACACTGGAAACTAGGGTGTAGAGCCTCGCCAATTTCAAGGCTGCATGATTTGCAAATCCGATCATCTTGTGTCCATATCCGAGACCCACCGATGCGCAAAGACCGCTGATCGAAGCCTTGCTGAGCTACCGTCATTGGACTTTCCCTGCACCTGAGCTCTTCATGCAAAAGCAGAAAGGAAGCAACCTAAGCCACTTATTGGTCGGGTGATGAAGCTTGATGCACTTGCTTGATGCTCCAACACCTTATGCGTTGGCACTCTTTGGGACGACAAAATTGGACGACTTGTGTACACATCAAGCGGAGAAGGATGGCACGAAGTCAAGCTTGGCGTGTGCCGTTACGGTCAAGCGTTGCTAAGTAGCCTTGCTTCCCTTCGGGCGTTGATCAACCTGTGTTGTGGCTTGCACGGAAGATCGAGGAACATACCCACCTGCTGTGCCGGCACATGATGCCCTTTGTCCGGTCCTTTACTACTGAGTGGTACAAGACCGACGCTTTTCCCAAGGAGGCGTCGGGGTTGTCTTTGCAGGACAGGAGCACCCTGGAAGCGACAGGCAAGCTTACCACCCAGGTCGTATTTGCGCAGGTGCGTAGGGCTCGGGGATCCACTGTACTGCCCTCCGCACTTGCGATCGAATGGGTGGTCCAAGGATGCCCAGGCTGAAGGACATAAAATGATACCAGCGATGAAAGACCGCTCCATGCATGTTTTTGTTGGCAGTGTGCATTCTCACTAGCCAAAGCAAATGCATGCGTGGCCTTTGTCTGCATTTAGATGGATCCAATGCAGGTGCTGATGCGTTGTTCTTGTTTCTGTGAGCGCGCTGGCAGCATCCTGTTGACCACCCAATCATGTCAGATCAGAAATCGTCAGCTTGGCGATTACAGATCGCCTCCAGTCATTGCAAGCCACCCCCCAGCCATACACAAAATCGACTCCCT
This sequence comes from Symbiodinium natans, assembly GCA_905221605.1. NCBI lineage: Eukaryota > Dinophyceae > Suessiales > Symbiodiniaceae > Symbiodinium > Symbiodinium natans. The sequence continues at coordinate 128,388 of CAJNDS010002575.1, read as the reverse complement.
CAATGACTCACACCCAAGTAAAAAAGTCGAAAATGCACATGGGCAGGAGCATGGCCGTGGCGTCCTCACCGACCCCAGTGGAACGCGGGTAGTTGGCGTGTGGAACAAGGGCAGGTGCCACAAAGCTTGAGGGAAAATGCTCTGTACTTGAACTGAGACTTGCTCTGGTAGCCTCTGGCAGTGGCAGCTGGCAGGCTAGAAGAGGAGCTGATAGAGATGATCGTGTCCGCTGCAGAGGCTGCTTTGTGTCGCAACTCTGGCTGGGTCAACAATGAGAGAACATGGAGAGATTTGTTCTTGAGCAGGTGGATCCCCGTGGTCCATCCGAGCAGCTGCTCGGCAAAACAATAATTTGAAGTCAGTTTTGCTCATCACTATCATCCCAACGCAGGTCGCCGTTGACCAAGAAAGGAAAGGCTGCTGATTAAAGTCAGCCACACTAAGAATTGACCTGACCCCAACCGAATAAACCGACTGAACATACCAAACCCAAGCCACTGTCAACATCTGTCAACAAATCTACAACTTTTCGGGCTAGGGTTCAGGGTTGCTAGGGTTTGGGCTTCAACTTGAGGTCCTCCCCCCTAGAATCCGAGGCTCTCGAAATTAGATCTCCATGTAGTTATTCAGCACCAAACAACGAAGGCCTCACGTGCAGCTCAGCCTTCCCGACATGGGCTCATGCTCCTTAGTCCTAGTACTTGCACCATATCTGACGGTATTTCACCGTTGAGTATGAAGCTCAACTGCACGGTTCGGTATGAGTCGAGTGAAGAAATGAGCGCATTCCTCTGCGTGATAGATCAGAGCGACCGTCCCAGGAGAGTCTTCGTGGCATCCAGGCGGCCGGATGCGATTCCGCAAACGTAGCAATCTCAGCATGAGCCAGCATAAGAGTTCACAAGGAATTCCTTCATCCTGTTGAGTCACCCCGTTTAGCAAGCACCCTGAGAATGTAAGTGCGCTGTTGCTCTTGCGTCGGCTTAGCGTCAAGTTGCTGCCAAGCCGTTTAAGAGCCATGCAGCTATGCTACACCCTGTGTACAAGCTTGGCGGCAAGCATCCGGACTTTCGGTTGCCGTGCCAAAGACTCAGCAGGCAAAGCTGGAGGTGTCGATGCCCTGAAAGATGGCTTGCCAACCGATGTGGTGTTGACTACGGTTCAGCCGCAAGCACAGTCCAAGCTGGTGGCACCTTGACCGGCTACGGACACTATGGGTGGAGCAGAAACGGCTTACTTTCTCTGCGCCAGCCACGGAGGAACTGGCAAGTGAGCGCCAGGAGGATCGCCCTGAGATCACGGCGCGAGTCAGCGGATGCAAAGGCCAAGCTGCTTGGTTATTTCGGCTGCTTTGCTGGTTCTGGCAACCTGGAGGATGTAGTGGCGCAGATTGGCCACCTGGAAGGCTTGAAAGTGCAAGCTCCTGGAGACCTTGTGCCTGGTCACTGGACGCTGATAGGCCTGCATTTCTGCCGCAGGCCGTTCTCATGAAGGTGTAAGACCATAGGAACCCACGCCCCCTGGCAAGGAGACACCGAAGGCTCCCGTCCTCCGGCATTGAACCCCGTCAGCAGTTCCTGAAGCACTCTCACTAAGCACCATTGAATGACCGCCTGTCATCTTGGCCATAGACCGAGGGTCGCCGCCTGCTTCGGAGCGTCGTTGCAAGGCCAAGCCCTACGTTCAGCGGCCTGAGAGCAACGAGATGCAACAAGTGAACACGGTGAGTACGACCAAAACGGTGATGACACGAGAGACACAAGCCTTTGCAGGAGATCAGGCAAACTGATCCGCAGACCCACCGCATCTCGTTGCCCGAGGTCTGCCTGAACATCTCCAAAAACCTCGAGCTGAAGTGTCAGGCAGATGTCGGCGACGCAGCAGGCAACGCAAAGACTTGGCAAGCAGCTCAGCTTCCCTGAGTGCTCAGCACCTGGAGCATGAGCTTCAAAGGAATCTACAGCAGCGCCGAAACTCACTTTTCACGCTTAGAAACATACGGAAAAAAGCACTTGTTAAGACATGTGGAAGCCATGCTTCAGAAACACCACTTCCGAGGACCGCGCGCATGCCTCTGCAATTGGATCTCCGAACTTTATCCGCAAATTCTACGCGGGTGTGCCTTGGCTCCGGGGAGGCATGACCCGACTCCGGACTTCATTTTGCCTCCACGTGATGATTTGTGGCTCTGCATCTCTTGCTAAGAACTGTTAGCTATGTGGATGATGACTTTCTGGTGCTGCGGGAGAATGACCCATTCAGTTTTTTGGAAGGACCAGGGGGCCGGGAAAGGCACCGATGTGAACGATTGGAGTCACGGTCATAGAGTCAGAATCTGTCACAGACACCTCACGCAGGAAGGCTGCAGCGGTTCTACGTGAAACGAGAGGTCTACCTCCGAACGAGCTCCAGGCTGGAGAGATTTTACCGCCTGCTGCATCTGAATGGGCGGTGATCATGTCAGCGAGGCAACGCTTCTGGCGTGGCTTCTCGGGACTGCGAGATATGCTGCCACAGGCCATTCGACCAGGCAGGAAGCTCGCGCGAGACGTCACAGCAAATATGGGCAGGTGCCACTCTGGCTGCTTTCTGCACTTCGCGGCCTCGGCGTGTTCGAGTCGACGACCAACCCACCACGGTATGGCGAGTATCATTTCGTCCCAAAGGCCTCGGTACGGTAATGTGTGGTATGTGATACGTCGAAGTAGGCCATGCAGCCTTGCAGATCTTTGGAGGTTGAGAGCTTCACGGTCCTTTTCGACCCAGAACTTCTGCGAGAACCGGTGGCTGTCGTCCAGCTTGATGGTCTGGATGACACAGGGTTGCTCCTGTCCTTGCTGCAGTATGTCACGCTTCAATACACTCCGGCAGCAAGTCCGGCAAGTGCAAGCGCCATGAGTGCCTCTGGCCTGGAGATGCGAGCCTCAATGTATACTGGTATGCTGCAACTTACTCAGACTATAGCAGGACGGGTCAGGGAAGGAGAAGGGGGTTGCTACTCTGGACTGCTGGAAGTCCCGAACCGCATCGGCTCTTCCTTTGCTAGTTGCTGCTGATGCTCAGGTACAGTGGCTTGTTCTGGCCCGCGTCTTTCTTAGCAGCTTGCGCTGTTCTTCGGGCACTAGCCAAGAGGGCCACTGGCCGACCCATCAGAACACGGCTTGCATTGAGAGGGCTGGTGGCTTGAGTAGAGCCATTCTAAACAAACGCACTCTGCCCATGCCCCCAAGGAGATGTGCATGTCGTGGAACTAGCGAGTGGGACAGGCCTGCCCTCTCTTGCCGCCCATCGCTGCTCGGCCCGCGTCACGTGCACGGATGTCTCACTCCTGGCACATCGGCTCGTCCTCACGGCCGCGCAGATGCAGCCTGGTGGTGAGATTTCGACGCGAGTGTTCGACATATTGTTGGATTCTCCAGAGCGTCTGCTAGAGATGAAGCCAGACATTGTTGTGGCGTCAGACTCGTTTTACGAAGAAGCACTTGCCGAAGCTCTTGGGAGGCATCTCGGCACGGCTGCCAGGAGCGGAGCCACGGTCATCGCCACAGACCCATGGCGCATGGAAGGGCGAGGCCAGACAATCTTCCTAGACAGCTTTTGGAAAGCCATGGCGCCAGCTGCGCAGCCATCACAAGCCTCACAAGCCTCACAAGCCCACTTCGAGAAGCAGTGCATCCCTGACCGTATCTTGGATCGGGGCTTGAACGCCATGAAGTACGGTGGCCAAGTGGATCGATCCGTCGGTGTTTTCGAGTTCTATGCGCAAAGCGAGAATCAAGGCATCAAAACGTGCTACTCATGGCTGAGTGGCTGTGCGAGTGCAGCACGCAGAGTGCACTTGGCGCAGCGCGATCTGCTCATCCCATCATTCACATCCTCACTACATGCCACTGCTAAGGCTAACGGAATCGTTGGGTGGCGCCGGAGAGTGCCGCCGACCAAGACACTTGAAGCGTAGATGGCGTACATGTATTTTGGTAGTGCGCTACATGACATACATAGTCACATCCCACAGGTGCTGCTTAGATGGAATGAGTGTTGCTGAAGGGAGCCAATGCAGCTAACTAGCTTGAATCAGCACAATATGTCAATGTGCTGTGGCCTCTTCATGGCTCAGGCAAATCAATTGTCCTCTTCGCAAACGGCGACAAGTACATAGGTGGTCTGCAAGCAGGGCGAAAGGAGGGCGACGGCATGTGACCCAACCAAGTTTCAAGCAACGCTGCTAAGCCTTCTGAAATTCTCAATGGATGGCACTTGACCTGTGGAGTCCACACGAGGTACGTCTACGCAGATGGCTCTGCGTACAAAGGCCCATGGTCCGCAGATTCTATGGATGGCGAGCCGCATCCAGGTGGACACGAGGCGGGGACCCGTGGCCCTCACCAGACGGGCCGCCCGGGCTCTTCAGCAATGACGCTTCAAGAGAGAGCTGGGACGTGAAATGCAACTCCTGTGCTGAGCTTTCATGTTTGCTCGGAACATGGATGTAAAAGTTTTGCAAGGAACGGGGTTCCGATGTAGGTCTCGGAAAATAGCCCACTGTGTTCAATACTGTATGGGAACAAAGACCTGTGAATTGCCAACTGACCAATATACCAAAACGGAACATGTGAAGATGATGTGCTACGTTCGCCTGTCTTCTTTCTGGATACGATGCTGCAGTCGCAGTTTGATACCGACAGAACGGAATGGCTAGCAGCTAACACATGCACTTGTACTTTCTTGTGCAGCCCGGAGCATGTTTTCGGTAGAAGGACAAAGACTCAAGGGATGTTTCAATATCCTAGATTCCCTCTGTACTCGCCAGGCCGAGTCCGAGCAGACTCGACGACTTCATGACTTGAACACCAAGAACTCGGAGGCGCCCCCCGGTATCTCGATAACTGCGTCGAGCGGAGCTTTCCTTGCCAGTGCCTGAAATGAATGTTTGGAGAGTACCTCGGAGTAGTTGGTAGTCGCCCCTTGTGGGTCACTGGACAGGCGGTGCAAAGCATGAAGGCAAAGCTCCCAGGCGAACGCAAGCAGGCCAGGATACCCATCTCGCCTTTGCTTCGCCTTGCTTGGGGGCGTCTTGCCTTTGCAGGCACCCACGGTGGCAAGAATACAAGATTAGCGTGCCGTTGAGTACTCAGAACATCTTCTCAGAAGCACTCAGACTATTTTTTACGCAGGTTTCTGTGAGCGGTTTGGGTGTTCTAAGGACCGCCTACGGTCCGCCAGCTCTTAGAGCGGCTGAAAATGTCCGAGACTAGTGGCAATATTCTTTCAACTGTTGAAGCAGCCCAATCCAAGGGCGATGTCGTCAAGCATGTACCGTACTCTACTTCGTACACAAACAAGGTTGCAGTGTGCCTTGGTGGAGCTGTGTGAGTGACCAGCTCAATGCGGATTGCCTCTGGCTGCTGGCGGCCTGCAAAGCAGATCGCCTCACCAAATGGTTGCTTTGTACGATCCTGCATCTACATAGTGCTATTCCACTTTGAACCTCGAGGCAAAATGAGACCATGTAGATAAAGTGCTTCACCTTGTTTATGCAACATTATGACGTAGCAACACGCCGCCAAGCGTTTCACAAGTTGGCACTTTGCCTGTTGGCATCGCACTCTCATAATTGGTTGAAGCTGTCCCAGCTCCTAGCTGTATTACGCTTCCTATCCTGAATTGCTGACCAGGTGTCCACGGCATGTAGCTAGCACCCGGACATTCGGTTGGTGAAAGAGATCAATCGAGCCGGGACATGATTCCCCGACATGTTTCCCGGCAGTCAGTGCAAAGAAGATTCGCCGAATCGCCACCTGCACCTTTCCAAAGCATCTTGTTCGCCTCAAGCCAAGAATCTCCGCGTCGACGCATCTGACTCAAGCATTGAGCACAACCAAACCCAAGGCAGCCAGGCAGACATGTCGAACTGGTGGCTGAGATGATGATGGTGATGATGACGACTTCACCAGTTTAGCTCTCACGACAAGATTAAAATCCAGCAGCTACTCCATTTGAGCAGCACTTGCGGCGCATAGCTGGTTGCCATGCCAAGCCGGCCTGTTACATCATTCGATGCAGTAGCTGACCTTTGCTCCAAGCATTCTCATAGAAGGATCTATCCGTCGAAGAGTTCTAGCAGCTCTGGCAAAGATGAAAAGAAGGCTGGACCCGAGCAGAACAATGCATTAGTCCGCAGTCCACGGGTGATAGAGTTTGTGAGAAGCCATGCAAGTAAAAGACATTGCAGAAGTGTCTGCATAAGGCAGAGTCCATCACGGGGAAGTTCGACCCTTCTGCCTTGGAGAGGGGAGCGGCAGTGCATCCCTCAGCTGCGTCACGTTAGGGCTGTGAAGGTGCCAGTTTGATGCTTCGAGGGTGATTCATCTTAGATCTGCTCTCGCAAAAAGGCGCTCCGAGAATTGGACACCTCTCCGAATGCTGCAAAGGCTCCACCTGTGTCATTTGGGGACCGTTCTAATGACTTGACTGACTTACTCAGTAGATGTGAGACTGATAGGCCTTTGAGCTCACCAAGATGGCGGAGCAAACGAAGCAACAGGACCAACACACAGCTCCTGTCTGCGTTCTTCTGCAGCTATCAGCAAGGGCCGTAGATACGGGGCACACAAAGCTCTAAGGAAGGTGAGTGGGCAGCTTCCTTAAGTGGAGCCCCCCACCCACCTTCTTAGTCTTCCTCTCACTACGTGTAGCAAGCATCGGCTTTGCTCAACTTATTCCATCAAGCTAAGTAGGGCTCTTCTTCTCTAGGTGTGTTGTCAATGGTGCATAGTTGGCAAGTTGTGTATGTGTGTATAAATATGTAGTCCTTCCCCCCAGTTATCCACGTTTGTTGGCTCATTTATTCTTCTTTCGATTGTTTGCGGGTCTATTTGTGGTGCGGTTCCATCCCCAACAATTTGGGTCGTGTTTTCCATATGAGTCGCACAGTACAAACCGGTACAAATCGGTGCGAGTCTCATGTTTCCAAGATCCAAGATCCAAGGTTGCTGCGAGGTCTCCCAGGAATCTTGGAAACACGATTCCAGCTCGTGTTTCCAAGATTCCTTTGGAAGGCTTCTCTGCGTTCTTGGATCTTGAATCTTGGAAACGTCATCCGGTACAACTTGTACCGATTTGTCATGTCTTTGGGCGTGTCATGTTGCGATGAGATATGCTCTTGAACATCGCGGGTGTCGACGCCTCTAGAACTGCTTCACTTGCGGGGGCTCTTGTAAATAGTAAGATCTTGCGCATTCGGGCGTCTACTACATAACCGTGTTTGGCTCATTGGGCGTCTACAGCAAGTCTACTACTTGGAATTCCGGGAAGCATGCGCATTTGAATACGTGATTTCTTAGTGCTCCCAGTTCGAAGATCCACCGCAAAGCGTTTGCGACATCTTCTGCTTCCGTTTTCGAGTTGAGATCTTGTCAACCTCAAGTTCTCAGCGTGTCTTGAACGTTTTGAACGTTTGAAAACCTGAAATTGAAGATTCTAGATTTTGGCAAAGTGCGCAGGCGCTGTCAGGGGCAACTGCTACTGCATTGTCACGCAAAGACGACTTCTCATGATCAAGCATCAGCAAGTCATTGGATGACCAAACGCCAGCGAGTTGGATGACCACACACCAGCGCGTGACCATGTGACTTCCTTTCTGTGTGGCTTCTCAGCCGGTTGCATGTTGTTTTCGTTGTTGGCCTCGGCTGGATGTCTGTGTGTGCTCCACGCTTTGTAAATTAACGTGTTTGAGAATCAGGAACCCAGATTTCTACAGCGTTGAGAAACCGAAACGCTTGCCTCGTGTAGCCAACTCCAAACAAGGAGCTGCAGAAGGAGATCGAGCAGCAACAGACAATGCGCCAGCAGGCCTGGACAGAGAGTGGCTTTGACTGTCAGCTTGTGCGACAAAATAGAAGTGGCCAACGAGTGGCACATCTGCAGCGTTGAGGCCATGCTTCAGCGAAACCAGATGGACGCAGAGGAGAAGAGGCCCATTGAATGTGACTTTCGGTTAGGCTGAGAGTGCAGTGACCAGCCCACGTTCTCCAATGTCGCAGGAAGACAATCTCGCATCAGCAGGAACAGGAAAGAAGGACAGCCGAGTACAAGGTGCATCGTACCTGATTGTGTGAATGACTTAGGGACTTCGCTAGCCCAGAGGATCCCTAGGCCCTAGGGCGGTCCAGGAGGGGGAGGCAACCCAAGATTCCCCAGCATTCCTTGGGGCTGAAGAGGGGCAAAGACGATTTTCCTGGAATGGCTTGCAGGGTCAAGACCATGTACATTTGCGAAGACGATGTTAGGGTGAAGACAAGTGGCTGTTGAAGACGATTTTCGGGCCTGTCCGGCCGGGGGCGAAGACGAATTATGACACGAAGAGGAGTGTTGAAGACGGTTTTTGAATGAGAGAGCCCGCTACGGTGCTTCGTCGAAGACGGTTTTTTTGCCTGGAACGGCTTCAAAAAAACAGAGCGTCAAAAACGAGCTTCAGGGCAAGAGATGAGCTCCAGCCATCCGGCTACGACGGTTTCAAGATCATCGGGAGATCAGAGAGGAGACCTCGTGTTCAATTGTTCAGGTGTCATTGGAAGACGGGCATGCCAAAACAGAGCTTCGGTAGCGAAGACGATTTTTTGCCCAAAACGAAAACAAAAGAGCCTCAGAGCCTCAGAGCATCACAGCAGGATAGAAAAGCTTCGGACATCCAGAATCCAGCAAAACGGCTCCAAGAAGGGGTTGGCCAAATTGGCCACCTGATTGCCGTGTCCTTTTTCATACCCTGGTCCGAGAGCTGCAAATGGGATGCTCGCCACCCGCACCAGGCCCGGTTGGACAGCGAGCTTTACCAGAACAAGCTGGAGGACCGGAAAACTCTGAATTGAGCCTCATTAGCAACACGATCTCAGGATGTGCCGATGAGTTGCCGAGCTGTCAGGATCAACAGAAGCAGATTGATCAACAGTTGCAGATGCAGCAACGCCCTCGAATGTGTGGTGGCATGTTGTGGCCACCTGCTCACGCATGGGATCGAGAATCAACTTGCAGCAAAGGCCCAAGCGATTCCCTGCATATGGCTTGCTATAAGGCACGAACAGTTCCTCCGTCAAGAGGACATGAGAAAGCGGAATAACCTCGAATTGGAGGAGGACACCATGAGTACACCATGTTAGTCACCTCATGGCATTGCATCGGTCTAGTGCTTGTGAACAGGAGAAGCGACGGACACTGCAAGAGCAAGCACGTCTTGACCGAGAAGCAGCCGTTGCCAGAATCCCTGTGCACGAAATGTCCACATCGTACTGTATCACAGCCTACTGGCCCACCATGCGGGCTCCAAGGGACATGTGTAATTAGGCTCAGTGGTTTCGCCGCATCGTTTTTCTTCAAGTTGTAGATCCAGCAAGCGTGCCGGAGGGAGTTCGGCATCGCCTGGCCCTAAGCCCACAGGCCTGACAGGCATTTGCCCAAGTCCGGTTTGCTGCTGTTGGCGACTTGCCGCAGCATGGCTAAAGTGATTACAGCTCCTTCCAACAGCATCACATTGATCTTCTACACAAACAAGGCTACGATGGCTTCAAAGCTATCCACAGAGCAGCTCCAGCTCGCAAAGTGGCGCCTGGAGCATGGTGAGACCATACAAGGCCACGGCAGCTCCAGTGTCCTGTGACAGCTCTTGAACTACAGCTAAGCATCCTTTTTTGGGTAGTGGGCAGGGCGACCCTTCTATGACGATCCTAAGTTCACAAAGTTCTGGCCTCAGTATTGAATCTGGACTGCTGTCGGCGTCCCCTTCGATGGCGATGATTGGTCATCTTGACAGTCTGGCTTCGGCTTGTGTTGCAGAGCAATGGAAGCTAGCTGCACAGGCTCCTGGGGAAGATGCATGTACTTTCGGCCACAGCAAAAACCAAACAACAAAAACGAAAGCCAAACCATAAATCACCGGGCTCTGGCAAAAGCCGGAATTAGAAAGCTGAGGTCAGCTCTTGCATGCTTCCAATGGTCCCACAATATTGCCCTCAAACAACCTCGATACCCGGGATGCCCACATCCAGCCAGAGTGCTCTGCAAAGGAGGTCTTGTCCAAACGCATCCATGACAACTGAGATTCTGTGAAGCAGCCAATGCAGCCGAAGCACAGTCAAAGGCAGCGAAGGCAGGAGCCGGAAGCAATCGGAAGTATGATGAAGTATGCAAGGTAGGACTCCGAACGGAAGAATCATGCAGTCAGGATGGTTCCGGCCGACTCTTCGGCGAAGACTTGACACCAGAGGCGCAGTGCTTGTTCACCACGGCCGTCAAAGGCCATGCAAGGTGGGTCCGGATCTTGCACGCGATGCTTGCACAGGTAGTGGAAAAATTTCACTTCCTGTTTGTCAACTCTTCGGCGACTCGGACCCCTCGGACCTGTAGCAAGGAGTTTGACCCTACCATGTACCTGCGTGCAAGGAAGGCGATAAAGAGACTTTAGAGGCTTGGAAACGGTCCGTGTCTCAGTAGACAGTGCCATGCTCCAAGCATGCTCCGCTTACCTGCGCGGTCCTTTTTTTCATGATGGTGCCCCTTCTCATTCATTTGTACTTGGGTGCCCCAAAAAGGGACCAACATTCAAAACGCGCATGTCGGACTGCCAAGGTTTTGCGACATGCTGCGTGAGACTGAGAAGATTCTAGGTGTGATAGATGTGACCTGGCTGGTATTAAGACCTTCAGCCCATGCACATCCATAGAAGCACGCATGCATGTGCAACCGGAACAATGGCAGGCACCTCTGCGTGACACAGGACCCCATGTCGTGGTTGCCACGGTCAACGCAAAAACCGCGTGCGAACCAAGTGCACACGCATTCTCGGCTCGTATGTCTTGGGCTGTAGCTGAGATCCACAGAGCAGCAGTTGGAGGAGAAAGGGCAACCCATCATGCTGCAGAAGCTGGCCACCTTCAGAGTCTTGGCGTTGGCATGGGACCTTTCCACTGTTACACACCTCTTGGCAGCAGCTTGTGATGGCCCTGATGGCAACTGCCTACGAGGAATTTGAAGTGGCTTCACGACAACGGAGCTGACATCAACGAATCCTTGCTGCATCCAAGCACCTGCGTTGTTCTCATGCGGATCAGATTGCAAATGGGCCACAGAAAACGTGTTTGCCTTCGGTAAGGCAACAACAGCTCCTGCCTTCTCATTATCGCCGGATGGTGATGTGTCATTAGGCCTCACTCCGACCCTTGTAGCGGCATCCTTCGGCCAGACGCAGGTGTGGTGCGGGATTGGTAGAATCGTGACCTTGTCTTGAACACGCTGACAGGTGTTGCAGTTGCTCCATAGCTGTTGTAGCTGCACAGGCACTTGAGTTCCTGAAGTCTGCGGGTTGTGATCTGAACCTTCAACGCGGAGACGGAGCGACAGCCCTGGATCTGGCTCTGGACCAGGGTCACGCCGACACGGCCTCGAGCTGAGACTGCCGTTGCACCTGTGGAAACCCCTGGAGCCTGGAGCAAAACTCCCGGCACACTCAGGCAGCTTGGCTGGAAGCGAATGGGGCCGCTCGAGGACTGAAGTGAAACCACCATGGCAAGACCATCTGTCACTTCACGTGCCAGAATTTTCCGCACTGCAGATTTCAAGGCAGTGCCAACGATAATGTCCCCCAGTGACTTGAAACCAAGTCAAAACAACAGCTGCACAGCTGCGATTTAGGATGTGGAGTGCTGCGAGGCCTCCAAAATGCGTGTGCACACAAGCATAGGCATAGGGAAGTTTTTGCATCGCAAAATGCTAGAACCTCGAAATAAGGAGAGCAAGTCCTAGCGAAATCCTAGCGAGTGATCTCTCCCGATCTGTTGAAGTTAGCAAACCAACAGTAGGATCTTCGCACCGGGGCCAAAGCGTAATTGTACCTGTGTTGGCTGTGCAAGTGGGCTCGAGTTGAGCTCCACATCCCGCCCAAGGCCAGAGCAAGAGCCGAGGCGCAGGGCAGGAGTGCTTTCTTGTTGTTGAAAACTGCTCTTGCGGTGTACTGTCACTGTCCAATGGACATGTCTCGATGGCGGTCCTTGTGCGTGCGTGCAAGCGCAGCTTTGCAGCTGTTTTTTCAATGCCTCTGTGAAGATGGCTAACCGTTAACCCTCTAGCAGGCATTGCAGAACGCTCACATGGCAAAGGTGCTCTGCAAGTGTGAATGTAAGTGCGCTTTAGGCAAGTGCGACTGTGCCAAGACTTTGTGAAAGAGCCGTGTGTCACAACAGAAACGAGTACCAGCATGTACAAACAACTGAGAGATGGCCATGATGGTCCGTGCTCGGGCACGTGCGCTTCTGGCACAGCTTCTCCTGGCTTGCTTGATCCACGCCAGAGCCAGCGACTTGAAAGACCTCCTTGTCGCAACAGCTCGTGGGGCAACTGTGCTGAAGAGCCACCTGTCTTCCAGCGCAAATGCCAGAAGCTTGCTGAGTGAGAAGGACGAGCCGTTGGGTTTGGAACTTTAGGGCTTTGCTTTTCCCAGTCATGCAAGGCCTGCCAGCTTTTCCCTAGCCATGTGCTGCAAATACCGCCTTTGGGGTCCCTGCATTGTCTTGTCGGCTTTTGTTTGGGGGGCGCAAGCCTTTCAACCCTGAATGGCGCAGGCAGCCCATAATCACATCCAGGGTAGAGAGTGGAGGTTTGGGACATTGATGGGGACAGGACGAGTTCGGCTTCAGCTCCCTGACAGTGGCGACGTACATTGGCGATGCTTATGCTGCCGAACTGCTCGTCAAAGAAGGTGCAGTCACTTGGCCCGGTGAGATCACGGCATTTATGGGTGATGCGCCGGTGAAGCTCGGCTCGATCGTGGAGTTGGCAGTGCGGCGCAGCTCCATGCTGATCATGCTGGGAACAGGCTGGCCCTGCCTTCAGAGCACAACCCTAAGCCCTAAGCCCTGAAGGTTTGAGAGCCTCAAGAGGGTTTGGGACTGGGATGTGAAGGCTTCAAGATGCCGGCCTACTTGCACGAAGCACAGAAGAAGATCTCCGTGGCAAAGAAGCCATCGCCCTCAAGCCCCGAGGCTCTGGCAGATGCTTCGATGTGCTCCTCGCTGTTTTTCGTGGGCGGGCTTCTAAGTTCGACTCAATCCTGTCAACTGATGAGGAGAGGGTGGTGGCGTGAACAATCTGCAATTCGCAAGCCGGGGATATCCGGTCAAAGCCGACGGCCCTGCCCAACTGATAGAGGAACGCCCACCCCCTCTCGGCCCGGTTTGCCAGGATTGGTGCTTGCAAGTCCAAACCTGGCCTGTGCTTGTCCGGGAAATTGTGCGCTGAGCTCGCTGACAGGTGCCAGATATGGCCCGAACCCTCGAAGTCGTTGCAGCAAGCGGTGCGCAAGCGACAGAGAAGTCACAGGAGGCAGGGGATGAAGCCGCCCCCAAGTCCAGAATTGATCACGCGTGTCAAGCCGATGCATGTCCAGCACAGAGGAAGGGGCTGACCTGGCGCGTGCTGCTTACTTCCTGGACTCCTCCATGGCCACGATCCTGGAAGGGGAAACAACGTGACCGCAAGAGGCATTGCAAAATACTCGAAAAAGAGCACGCATGACTCCGCAGGACTCCGCATGACTGAGGTGGAGGTGCTGCTCAAGATGGGGCTTGTGAAGACAGAAAGCGGATTCTCCAAGGCAGCCAGTCGCGAGGCACTTACAGATCTCGCAAGTTCTGCCAAGAACAAGAATTTGTTCAGCAAAAGTCTCATGTAGTGTGAGAGTGCTTAGAGGGAGCGCCTCCTCAAGGTGCCTTAATCGCAGTGGTGCTGGGCATCGGTCAGCTGAAGCACCGCAATCACCTCAGCAGCAGCAGCATCGACTCATCGATTCCTTATATTCCTTTCGTGATGGTCAGCTTGTGTCCACAGTCCTTCGCCAGGCTTGAACCGCGCCTTGCTTCAGCAGCCCCGAATGGCAGGCTGTCGGCTTGAGGTCGATCGCACGTCTGATGCCGTCATTGCGTAAGCTTTCCTTGCAGGCCGCCTCTTTCGGGACTACTACGGCTTCGACATTGTGCTGCCTGCGATTGCTTGCTCTGTCGATTAAGTCGGAATAGATCACAGCACTGTTTTGGCAGAAGGGTTGGCATGGTCTGCCAGGAGTCTGAGGCAAAGCTTCTCAGCCCGCCGTGACCCTTCCGTCGTTTCCACACAATCCAACTCTGTCAGCGCACACTGCACCTGTCCTACTGTAAGGACCTTCCAAAGCATGTCATTTGAAGACACCCTGCGCATGGTGAATGGCAAGGCTGCGGAGGGACAGTTTCCAGCAATGAAAAACACAAAGAGGATCACACTGGCAATCTCAGTAATTGCAGCTCTGCAAGTTGCGCATGGATGGAATCACCAGGCCATCCTTGTTGCCGAGAGCCTGCTCAAGGCGCGTGCAGCGACTGAGCAGCAGGGAGTTTCTTCCATACTCCATCCTCCTGGCATTGTGCTGGCATGTTTATGTGTTTCACTCTGTTTTTCAGCACGACACCTGCATCTTTTGCACTGGGTTCTGGCTGTTGCCAAGGACCCCAGCTTTGCACAAAGCAAACAAAGCGGTCCAGCTCCCAAATGCGAAGGGACGAAGCTGTGGGAAAACATCCGAAAACATGATGACCACCCCGAGGCAAGACGCCCTTGCACCATTGTTCCTAGCTTGGATGTGATGCCAATTATGACACTGTTGCCAGGTGAGGTTCACTCTACTCACTTCTCCTCTAAAAACGCCGACTGTGCTGCTTCATTCGCTCCTAGTTAAGGTGCGGAGCATGGACTCTCGGTGATGGCCGAGGCAGTTCCTGAAAGCTTTGACACCACGTCATTCGCCCATTTTCCAGCCCGACATATCGGCGCCGACAATCTGGCAGATGTAGCAGGTGCTGCTGGCTGCCAAGGCGAACCCTGAGACAGCAAGCAGGCCCTTGCGGAGGCCGGGCAAAAAACTCAGCTAAAAGCAGAGCACAAGATGGCGCAAGAGTAGAGAGGACGCCTTTGCACCAAGCCGTGGTCCACCGTTCCCTGGGCGCAAGGAGCCCAGCAAACCGCACATGCCCCACACCTATCCACAGCTCAGCCCATCGGAGGGTTCCAAAAGACTTCCAAGGTGTTGCGCGCGCTGTTGGACTCCGGGGCACGCACATCGGCCCTGGATTCTGCAGGAGAGAGATGCCGCGTTTTTGTAGCTCAGTGTACAGCATGCAGTAGCTTCCTTACATATGTATTCAACAAATTAGGAACACCTACAGGCACTGGCGGTCTCAGACAAGCCACAGATATGCAATGCCTACCACGACAAAAACGAACAGGCTCTTTTCGAAGAGGCCTTGGAAGCCCTTGGCCGCACCAGTACGAAGCCTAATGCTAGCAGTGGCTGCTAGTTTGCAGCGACCATAATTTGATAAGGCAAGTTTTCTATAGTGGCCGCAACGCTGCAGGTTTGAATCGGTTCTTGCGTCTTTTGCCTGTCAGCAGGGTAGCCCGGAAGAAAGCGAAAGCAGCTCGAAGTCCTTTCTAGAAGCATGACGTGGCGCTACATTGCCAATCGTGCAGCATCTCGAAACACAAGGAAAAGAGACGCCAGATGTTAAGCCGTTACGCCACTCCATTGCCAGTGCCGAGCCGACCAACAGATACTACAGCACGGTAAAGAGACCCACTAAACAAACAAAAATCCTGGTGCAATTAATTTGGACGGCCACAAACTCGAGCCCAACTGGTATCAACTACGCCGCGGAACCATCGCGGTAAGATCTGTTCTGCAGGTCTGCTGGAATCAAGCTACTGCACCTTCAAAGCAGCAGCATCACAAATACCACATGCCTGCTTTCCAAGCAGTTCATAGATGTGGACCTCTATATGCCAGGCCGCACAGCCATGGATTTGGTCAAGAAGCTGGGCTGGGCCGAGGTGCTGACAGTGCCACCACTGGATACTGCGGAAAACATGCTACACGGGCGGAGAATCGTGGAGCCATATGAAGGGGCAGCAGCAAATGCAGCTCGTCACATGCCATGGCAGCTGCCCGGCCGCACACTCAGAACGACAAGCCAGTCTGCACTGCCAGAGCCAGAAGAACACGAGGCCGGAGATGTGGAAAGCGAGGCATGCGAGCTCTTGCGAAGTCAGGGAAGCTGCCTTGCCGTGCTGTGCCCCAGCTTGCTGCAGATGCCACTACGCTTTGTACACCTTCCTGAATTGCTGCCAGCAGGCTCCTGAGAAGCATGGTGTCACTTAGAGTATCTTGCCCGAATGTAGGAGCCACTATTGGGATTCAGATTCAAGTCTTGAATTGTAGAGCAGGCTGGCATCATCACTGGCAACAAGGGCACCTTCCTGATTGGGCTACAGCCTCAGACACAACCACTTCGGCGCCTTGACTCTGACGTCTGGGTCTAGGGTTAAATAGAAACGGGAGGCTGCACGTCAAGCGCACTCAAGAAACCAGATGTGTTCTGCACGAGCACAAACATTGACACGACCACTACATACATTGAACTTCGAAACTCTCCCATCTCTCCCAAAATATGCAGCAATGATAAAAGCTAAGCAACTTCAATTCTTCCGCTCGCTGTGTCATTGTGGTTTCAGGGTCTGGTGGCTCGAGGTTCAAGGTTGCAGATCAGACTTCTTGGGCAAGATTCTTCCCACATGGCTTGTGTCCCCTTGACCGGAGGGACCTATTTAGTGGCAAGCATGGGATGAGCAGTCTCTCGTCTGAACGCTAGGGCGGGGCAGACACCCAAACGTGCGAGATTGCCGTGATGAAATCGGAGGACAGCTGCCTCCCTGCCCCTCTCCCAAATGCTCACCCTGCCAGATGCCCCCCTTTCAGATGCCCTGCTGCCCGTTACAGATAAGAAGCGACAGGAGCTCTCTGCAGACGCATTTGTCGACGACTACCTCTCACTTCGGCGTCCTCTGTTGGTTCGTGCTGGGCTGAGTCTGCTGGAACCATGGGCCATATACGTTCTGTCGCAAGAATGCGCACCTGTACGTCTTGGGCTTTATGCACTGCAGGGTCCAACACAGATGCCGTGACTGTGGAACACGTGTTCGTGCATCATCATGCACACATCTGGTACATGTCACGATCATCGCCGAAGCTAGCCACACTGCATACATGGCTTAGAACTTGCAACTTGATCTGAGTGAGTGCAGCATGGGATTTGCCACACATGCCTCACCTGAGGCGGCGGTGCCAAGCAAATGCCTGCCTTCGAGCGTTGGTCTTTGCGCTATTTGATGCGAAAGGTACTGCGCTTGGCTACCCGGCAATGCGCATGAGCAAGTCCCCTGCCAGCAACTGAATGCAAGGTCGGTGAGACACCGATGTCAGCTTCGGACTGAGTAAGTCAATGGCTGTAGCATGTTTCTTTTTTTCAGGTGTTGCAGGCCAGATGCTAGTTTGACGGTCGAGGCCGTGACCATTCCTTACCCAGAAGACTTTGGAGACGTTGATGCCAAAGATGCACGCCGTCTCCCTTTGAAAGAGCAACTCGCTCACGATTTAGGCACTCAAGTGGATGGCAAACATGTTGATGCTTCAAGGTATGTCACTGACGTTATGGGAAAGGTCAACTCGTCATCCGGGACCCCGTCAAGCGCTTGGATGTAGCAGGGGAGCTTTTGATGTTTTCGAGGTACTGCAGGAAAGTACGATGGTGAGAGTGGCAAGCCTTTGAGGTTGTACGTGTTCTCAGTTGTGGAGCAGGAGGACCCTACGTGGTCCACCCAGCATCGTATAATGGATGCCGTTGTTGATGTGAGCTACCTTTGTCAGCCAAGGTTCAAGAAGCTGTTGGGCCTAGTTCAGAAAGATGCCACACCGCATCCTTCCTGGATGCAGGCTCTTGCATCCTATTAGTATGGAGTCCTTGGTGTTGCAGCTATCGTCAAGGAGTCTGGAAAGCTCCGCTATCGCCTCGGGAACATCCAGTTTGGATTGGGGCCGCCTGGCTCGGGAGCACCCCAGTATGCCCGACATTCTTGAACAATAGTCAGGGCATCTGCACGCCATCTGCTCTGTGTGGATGCTGAGCGTGTCTTCTCAGTTCGGTTGTGCATCACCACGCTGTCCAGTCCAGTGCCACCGATTGGGCAGAGCCAGGCACTACCACACACATGCGTATGCTACACTCTTCAGAGGACTCAAACGGGGTGAGATTGTTTGAGATCTGCTCTGTCTCTCGCGCTCTGTCTCTCTCTCTCTCTCTCTTGCTCTCTTTCTCTCTCTCGCTCTCTCTATCTCTCTCGCTCTCTCGCTCTCTCACTCTATCTCTCTCTCTCTCTCTCTCTCTTCAGAGACCCTGAGCCGACATATATCTAAGACCCGGCGCAATCCAATCTTATGTCCCTTCAGAGGAAGAAAACAGTGGCTGCCGGATTCTTGTGGCATCGAACTCTTCACCAAGTCCAACCAAACCATCACCCGGCACTGAGGTTTTATCCGCCTCCAACATCTTCCCTTTCGCGACAGCATGCTGGCAGCTCGGAGAATCTCCGGAGACGAATTGCTGTTGGAAAGCGAGCGCAGATTCAGCTGAAAGGCCATCCAGGCAATGCGACAGGATCAGCTGCAAAGGCAAGAGTGGAGGTCGGGACCAAAAGCACCGCAAGCAAACAGAGTCAAATGCATGGCACAAAGTGCTGCTTCTGCTCAGCAGGTCTGTGAAGACCCTGCAGGAAGCTGTTGCTCGAAAGAGCCAGCACCCACTTTACTGTGAGCAGGCCAGCAATGCGTGGCATCTTTTGCTTAGTGTCTGACCTCTCGAAGCATCAGGGACCTGGAGACATCGTGTATGCGGCATCCTCAGGGTTTGAGCAGTCTCTAGAAGCAACGTGCCATTATATCAGCATGAGGCTAGGCTTGGCAGAGACACCCAGCCAATGGCCGCAGTGAACCACCTCCCCAAGGTAACTGAAATGCAACCATTTCACCAGGAACCCAAGCCTTGTACCAGAACGAAAATCGCCGACGACACCACTCCCTCATCCTGACAACGTTACAACAGCACTGGCCATGCACTATACCACTCAGCAGTGCGGCACAAAGCCGATCCTGAAGGAGGAGGGGGTTCAAACGTGCGACATGCTGTCACCAAGCCTTCTTTGCACGCAGTTGGGATAAAGTCAAACCAAGCTTAGTTGTGGTTGGGAAGGGTATTGCAGTGTGCCAAGGTGCCCACGGACTGGGGTCATCTCACGTACAATACGGACATCAGCCTGTCCATCTCACGGGAGTCCACACCCAAGCCCTGAACCTTCTGTTCCTTCACAGTTGCACAACTATTGTGCCAAAATGATTGGGAAGCTTAGGTTCTCCTGGGAGGCAGAGGAGACAGACAGCCGAGTCATCAACTCATTGCACATCTGAAGCGTCAGATCGGCGCGTGTGCGATCACTGGCTGCAGAAAGATGCGGTCCCGTTTGCCATTTGTCCAGCCTTTTTCTCCCAACCGCGATGCTGTTGGGGTCTCCACGCAGATGTAGACGTAGCTTAATCTGGCTGAACTAACTTGGGCATTCAAGCTCTGGACCGAAAAGTACACTTCGGCCCTTTTCATTGTCACGGTTGTGCTAGAATGGTTTCTGGGCTTTGGTCACAGCTACTTTCCGCTTCTGGCTCCGGCCTGGGTTGCGAACCGGCTTTCTTGACTTTTCGCAGAGGTTGCGAGGGATGTGCGGATTTGGCAGATGCCTTCTGCAACTTTGAATGAATCCAATCCAATCCTCGAACTTTGTTCGCAAGCTTGCATTCGGATTAGTTGATGGTTAAAACTTCGGGGAGGCTCCGAATCGGAATGCCGAAGAAAAACAGCAGCGCTGCACTGCGCAGTATGCCGCATAGTCTGGGATGCATCCTTGGGCCGAGGTGACAAGACGCGCACACACACACACACACACACACTCGGCAACGCCTCTCTAAGTAGGTGCGACCCGATGCCACAGGATCACATTGTGGCGACTTGTGCATTGAAGTAAAAGTGTTGCACTTGCTGCTTGCACCAAACATCTCCAATCCTTCTACGATGCAATTTCCAGTTGCAGGATTGAGCAGGAGAGAGAAAACGTAGAGGACCGTCTGGCAGTCTTGTTGGGAAGGGACGCAGTTTATCGCAGACAAGGTAAGCCGGCATCACTGGACGTGCCAGGTCCGTCTCCGAGAAATGCGGGCGAGAATGGCCGAAGAAAGAAAGACCCGCCTAGAGCAAATCCAGGCCGCATCTCTCGTAGCTCTGCATGGTGAGACAGTCAGATCCAGCGGAGCTCCACTGCGTCGCTGTTCCGTGAGTCAGGCGGTTTTTGCCGGCCTTGGAGCTGGAACACGGACTCTTCTCGAGGAGCATTGGGACTCATACAAGGGCTTTGGCATTTGTGGACTCTGGATGTTTGTGGATGTTTCTCACATACTGCAGGACAGATCAAAGATGACAGTCCTGGTTGGTGGCCTCACTGCCCTGGCCTTGGGTGTGCTGGAGCCCCGGTTTGCGCTGCATCACAGCCTGCTAACCTAGAGCGGCATGCACAAATGTTAAGGGCTGCGTTTGAGGTACGGAGCGCGCGCGGCAACGGGCGTCGCGGGCAACCTGATCGAAAGGCCCGTTTGGACCTGTCCTTTTCGCATGGTGCCCGATCAGAGTTAGCAAATCGACCCTGCGGCCTCTACACCTGGCTCCAAAGAAGCGACCTTCAGCAAGTGAGCGTCATGACGAATATGCCGATGCAACCTTCTTAAATCCATAGTTCAGGCGAGGTGCCCGGTACCAAACATACCCCGTCTTAGAGAATCGAGTTCACGATGGCAGGCTTGTGACAACAGAGTATGAGCAAGCATCGACTATCACTATCGTTTGACACAGATCATGGCATGCTTTGCTGCTCCCAGCACGCTGCTTCAGAGCGCACCTTGTCGTGTCATGTCGTGTCAATCTCCTTGTGCATTCGGTCGGCCAACACACCTTGTCGAATTTTGTCTCAGCCCTCGTGTAAGGTACCAGACTGTGGTTTGCACAGTCAGGCACATCCGGCCTGCTTCAGCCCGCTACTCCCAACTCTACTCTCCTGAGACCAGGTCAGAGCAGTCTCCACTAGCAAGCGGCCACATGGAGCCCGGAGGCTACGTGGTAGTATCCTGAATGAAGGATGCTAGGGCTCGATGTGGACCAAACTGGAAGTCAAGGCACTCGGCCTATTTGGCTGCAGCTCTGACAGGTGCAGCCGCAGTACTTGAGAGTGACCCACGTCTCTGCTTTTTGCTTGGGAGGTGCCGCTGCCTCCCTTGCAAAGGTGGGGTCCTGGCGGGGCCTTGTGCCTCCACGCTTGTCTCTGATATTCCACATATGTCATGTTATGCCTGTAAGCATCCAGTTCACAGGCTCGAGGGCGCCAGCCGCACTCAAGCAGGCGGGCCGGTCTCGCCCTCAGCCAGACTTCTCGTCAACTCGTCCACCAGCAGCCATGACCGAGCTTGCAACAGAATGAGGCAAGCAGATTGTAGTTGTTGGTGGTGGCTTGGCAGGCGGGCCTGCCACAACCCCGTAGCATTTTTCAGGGTCTCGCCCGCTGCGTTGGCCCAATGTGGCCCTTTGTGTGGGCCTGCATGACTTGTTACTTCATCATGTCGACCACGAGCTTCGTAGTCTTGATAGAACTTTGAGGCTTGAACCTTGCATTGCGCTTGGACCAGATGCCTTGGAAGTCTAGACCAGAGGCACGCTGTGGAGATTCTACTATCTCTTGCACTGTCTTGCATTTTCGATGACTCCGGGAACTTGCAGCTATTCTCAGGTGAAACTGATCGATCCAAAGGATAGATACGTGTTCCTGCATCTTGCTTGAAATACGTTGACCGGGTTGCGCGTGCGTGTGCTTGCTACCAATGTTGTATGATGGCACACGTATCATCACGTATCAAGCTCAGGCCACTGCTAATTGACTATGCAACAGGGGTGGTGGAGTTGGACGAGTTCGTGCCAAGCCCAGCCGGAGGTTCGCAGAATGAAGTCCATGAATACGTCAATAGGGTACGGAGTCAGGGCAGGTGCACAGACATGTGCAGAATACATCAAGCGACTTTCTGTTTGCGAGCAAACTCGGCAAGAAGGAACAGGTTTTCCTAATTTGTCATTCCCTTCATTCACCTTCATTCTCCTTTCTTATCCTTCTTGACAGTCTTCGTGGCGGGAAGTGATAAGCAGAGACACACGAAACACTCCACGAGGCATAGGAACAACGAACCGGGCAAGAGAGTCAGGGAACCCCTTCCACAGCACCCTGGCCACCACGCACACAACCTGACCCACGACATGATGACCCCGGAGCCCCACAACAAGGACGCCCTCCCGGTTGCCCGACCACCGACGGCGACGAGGGCACGATGGCAAGAAAGCCACAGAGGGAGTATCACATCAGAGTTGTCATTCCCACCACATTTCGTTCTCGCCCCCCAAACCCTCTGCTCTAGACCTTGAACTTCTGCGTTGTTTCCTAGTCGGGAGTGGTGAGGAATGCACTATGGTACAACCCGTGTGCCAAAACGGGTAGCGCCTCAACAGTTGTAATCAGCCCCTGGTATTGTCCCGCCCAAAAGTTGGCAAGCTGTGGACCATAGTTACCCTGAACAACGCCTTAACACGCCGAAAGAGTCCGGGAGCCGCGTTTTCCCCCAAATGATTGACAAGCTGTAGATGCTATGCTCCCTGATGGATCACGTTTCTCCGATAGGGCTTCAACGTTACCAAGTACTTCCTCAGTGCACTCGGGGAGAACCGGTGTTGATTCCAAACACAGTGCACAGGGATTCGATCCAACCCTGAATCGGAGGGAGGGGAAAGTCCAACTGCCCCATACAATTCCCACTGCCCCAACCCCAAAGTATGACAAGCTGTTTCGGTCCTTACCCCAATTGTGAGCGGCACAGGTGGATTAACCTGAAAAGTAGCACACCAATTTCCGCCCTGAACAGCCCACAATCAGGCTTGCGAGGGAGACCCATCTTTACTCCTTATCACTAGTTGCCCACTGAGATGCTGGCAAGCCAAAGCAAGCAAGTCGACAGCGTTGTGGAGGGGTGACCAACTGACCAACGGTGTTCGAGTCAATGCACTCGTGTGGGAAGGTTCCATGGGCCGGTAAACACCACACTACTTCTCACCTTCCACCCCTTCTTTGTCAGTCCTCCCCGAGTCCTCCCCCCTCCCCCTCATGTGAACGGCCAAATCCCACCAACACCATTCTCACTCCGACTAACTCTGTCGTGCGTGCCCCTTGGGGCGGCCCCCTTGGGTTTCATACGCCTAGCTAGCAAGCAAGCAAGCAAGCAAGCAAGCAGGCAAGAGAGGAAGAGAGGAAGAGAGGAAGAGAGGAAGAGAGGAAGAGAGGAAGAGAGGAAGAGAGGAAGAGAGGCAGAGAGGCAGAGAGGCAGAGAGGCGGAGAGGCGGAGAGGCGGAGAGGCGGAGAGGCGGAGAGGAAGAGAGGGCGCGGACGCTCGGGGGCTTGGCACTCCCCAAGAAAGAAAGGAAAAAATTGTGAGAGCGAGAGAGAAAGAAAGATAGTGAGCATGTAAACAAAGGGCTCGGCTGTGTCACCAGCGGGGCAATGGCAGGGCTGCAGCTCAGGAGATGCCCCAAGCGAGCTGGGAAGGGATGATGGGGGTTTCTGTTCAGGTGTGTTTCGTTTTCGGGGAGCAGCGGGGGAACTCCAACAAGCTGAATCCGGACCTGCTGAGCAGTTTCAAAGAGACAGGACTTGATCTGGGCGCGCCCAGCGCGCGGGTGGTCTTTGGGCCCCTGAAGCCCCCGTAGAAGAAGAAGAAGAAGAAGAAGAAGAAGAAGAAGAAGAGAAAGAAAGAAAGAAAGCAAGAAAGAAAGAAAGAGCGCGAGAAGAGAGAAAGAAC
This sequence comes from Symbiodinium natans, assembly GCA_905221605.1. Taxonomy (NCBI): domain Eukaryota; class Dinophyceae; order Suessiales; family Symbiodiniaceae; genus Symbiodinium; species Symbiodinium natans. The sequence goes on along the minus strand of CAJNDS010002575.1, from coordinate 104,501 downwards.
GAGAAAGAGAGAAAACGGGAGAGAGAGAGAGAGAGGAGATTCTTTAATCGCAGTGGATGAAGAACATGTTGTGGAGACTGCTTGCGCGTTAAGATTTCGGGAGCGTTGAAAGCACAAGAAGCGGGGCAAACACCAAGGCCCCCACATATCGGGAGCTGCTCAAGGACTCGGGTGTGCTGCAGAAACTTAGGAAAATGCACAGAAGCTCACAGAAGCTGAAGGATACATCTGTTCAGCACCTCCGGAGCAGGGCTCGCGCCTGAAGACAACAGTTTGGAACGGCAAAGTTATTGAAGCATGTCGGAGTCCCTTTGTTCCTTCGCGGTTGTGACCCAGGCCTGCGAGGTCGATTGGCGACGCCGGCAGGCGATGTGTAGAAAATTTGAGATCGGACAAGGGCACATCCAGAGTCCAGAAGCACAACATGCGCAGAGGTTTCATTGAATGCCTCGGAGGAGGTGCGACTCCAAGATTTCAATTCGCGTTGTTTGCGTTGGACTCCGGGGGAGCTGACCACAGTTGGTCAGGACTTGAGCAGTCTTTCATTTGATGCGCTGGTGGTCGCTTCTGGCAGCAGCGGCGTGGGTGGTCAGCAGCTCAAGCCCCGACATTGCAATATGTAACTACTAGTCTAGTAGATACAAGGAGCCCTGGGCCAGCCAGCAAAAGGCGGAGGTTGTCTTGCTGAGAGATGTGATGGACACGTACCAAATGTACCACCGGCCTTCTCCACGCCAGTCCCAGAACCATGCCATGCTTCCACTCTCTGTGGATGCTTGCACATTCGCAGCACTCGCTCATACCTCTTGGATTCTTCGATCTTTCTTTGTCTTTGTCTGGCGGTTCAAATCCAAATTGGATGTAGCCCAAAATTCATGCAATAAATTCAAGAGTCTCTCGCTTAGGCGTAAACCAGCCCCTTTGTACAAGGAGAGACCAGGGAGCATCGGCTGGAAAGCCCTCCCAACAAAACTGAATGACTTGTGGGTTAGCGGCCCACCTGTCTACGAACCGAAAGAGGAATTCCCACAACATGAGCGCCTGAGCAGGCTTGAGCTGTGCATGCCGGCGTCGAGGAGGCCGCAGTGTGAAGTGGACCTCCAGGGGCAGGGCAAATTCGACCGGCGGCGGCAAGACTGTCTGAAGCTTGGCCCACGCTTCTGCCGCCCAAGACGCATCAAGGGTCGCGAGGTCAATCTGCACTTGCACTTGCGAGCAGCACTCATATTCGCCTGTGGATCCCATGCCCTCAAAGCAGCGAGTGCGTGCGGGAAGGATGGACACAAGGTGCTGCAGCGGGGAGCCAGCCAAAGGGAGGCAACGGCTTCACGCAGTGAAGGCTCCCCACAACTGGCTTGCACATATCGGGAGACCCACAAGAGGACGACGGGCGATGGCCTGTGTATGCGCGCAAGGGCATCCAACATCAGGTCCTCTCCAGCATACTGCAGTCGATCCTCCGGCAGAGGGAGGAGCGGCCCACTGGCTTGCAGCCAGGGCCGCGTAGCCCTGAAATTGGCCCAGGCGCCCTTCCTCACCTTAGCCGCGCTGGCACGATCGGCCCGCTCTATCTCTGCACGTGACATGACATCCAGTGGCTCAAGAGTGTAGGCCAAACGCCACAGGCACGCGTGCGACGTGCGTAAGTGATGTTTCACTCTGTCAAGGGTATGGTAGTGTCGCAGGCACGCAAGGCACGTCGGGCCAAAGGCAAAGAGTCTTGATGGCGCGGAGAGTCCGTGCCTCCTGGTGGAGTGCACAGCTAGCCGCTGGAAAGTAGGGAAGGTTGCCGGGCAGAACACACACTCAAATTTGTTCTCCGGGTCCCTGCTCCAACAAGGTCCACCTCCAGGGTGGCTCGAGGGTCTGCGGCAGTCGCAGCAAAGCCGAGCTCATGGGTGTAGAGCTTGCAAGCCGCTTTCTGGGCTCTGGAGAGCCAACCTGGAGAGGCAGCTTCACGGGCCAACAAGTGGCGCAGCGGGTCATCGTCCTCACACACCTGGCGCACTTCATGGGAGTAGGGCGCGAGTGTGTTCAGATCATCAAGCAGCACACCCAGCCAAGAGCTTTTTGGAGCCTGTTCGAAATGAAGCTGTAGCCATCGCCAAGCAAGAGAAGGCCTTTGCTGAACCAGGCGGCGTAAAAACGAAGCCCGTGCGGCAACAAGCGCGAAGGGAGGCGGCACCGCCTTGGCTCCCCAGATGGACTGGAATGCATGTGGGAGTGGGTCCTCCTTGGAGCGCCTTTTCCAAAGAGAGCGCCAAAGTTGCACATAGGCCCTGCACCAACTCCTGAACGGTGGCCCCTTGGAAATATTCAACGCAGCACACCCAGCCGTGAACCTGGAAACGATGTTGGCCCGCAAGAGTGTAACTCGCGTGTGCAATGGAAACGCAGGCTGTTGGAAAAAAGGCTTGCGCAAGGGCTGCAACGCCCCGTATGCGAGCGCAGCGCGGAAGTGTCTTTCTGGGAGGACGGTGCCTGGGCTGGTGAGGATGATTCTTCGATCCCATATTCAAACTCGTGCTGAAGCCTCTTGCTGCAATCATGTGCAGTCACAGCGAGTCCAAGCATTGCCTTACAGGTTCCAAGGATTTCAATTCAACCCCTGCAAACGATAACCCATGGCGCTTCATCGCAAAGGTTTACAAGAAAGGTCCAGAAAAAAGCATGTCCAGCAAGAGAAGTTCTGGTCTTGACTGCTGCAGCCCCCCGAGTTCTTGCTCAACACATTCGCGCACAAACAAAATCGCGTACGCGCTCGCGCACGCGCACGCGCACGCACGCCCCCACCAACCCCCCCCCCACCCACCCACTCACCCACCCACCCCCACACACACCTTGCAGTTCACGCACTCAAGTCAGTCACCGTTTGTCCGTCTCTCCGCCTGTCTCTCTCACTCGCACTCTCTCTCCCCGTCACACGGGCCTTGCTCACCCAGCATATGACTGCTACAGCTTTGCAGCCGATGAATGCTGATGACCAAAAGACCTGAGGCACAGCAGAAGCACCCGCACTTCCCGGGCTTGAAGAAGCTTTGGCGAATGGCAAGGCTTGCATTCACATTGAGCCTACTTTTCATTTTGCCCAGCTGCTTTGTCAGGCTTTGTGTTTCCGTTCCCTCGCAGATGCCTGGGCCACGTTGGTGCTCTTGTCCCATGTTCTGCGATCCACCTCATACCCAGCACTCCAAAGGTAAGCTCAGCTTAGGCCGAGCTCCTCCGCCGACGCCTTCGAGATCCTGTGGAGTCTGTCGCCATTGTAGGCCTCTAACATGAAAGCTGACAAACGAGGAGGATGTTCATGGAGCTGTCTTTTTGGGTGGGAATCGCTGTGACAGGAGCAGGCTATGTGGGCGTTGAGCTGGCTTCGGGACTGGCCGAGGTGCCCTGCGTCTCTTGCGGATTCATGGAGCTCTGCCGGGAAAGCATCTCCGAGCCAGTGTAGACATGTGTAGACCGGCATTGGCAGGTCCTTCCGGAGGCAGCTGGGCGTATCGCCCTCTTTGGTTCCAAGCTTCTGCCAGGCCAAGCCCTCGGTCTCGGGTTTTGTGTTCTCATCAGAGCAAAGAAACAGACGATATCGGACAACAGCACCACCTTTCAGAGCACACTTCAAAGGCTGCGAAGATGCAAATCAGAAGCAGAGCGCGCAAGCTCTGGACAAGCTGGGCATTGTGCGGAAGACCGGTCCAAGTCCCAGATGCAAAAAACTGACACTAACGGCACAAACACCCAGCACTTGTAAGGCCGCGTGGTATCCCTCCAGGTCGCGGGACTAGCTGACGTTCAGAACATGCATCGAGTCAATGACTTGCCTGACATGAGTGAGTTGCCTCTTCTGGGACTTACGGATGCGCACTTTTCGCCATGCTTTCTCATGCGGGTCATCAAGCCGAGTATCCCCCGGCACAAAAACACAAAGTATTGAACGAGCATCCACATATATCAATGATTGCTTCGGGATATGATTTTTGATTTGTGGATCTAGAGGAGAATGTTGCTGCCTGTGTCCCAAGGAGATCTTCAAGTAAAATGTCTTTCCTGCGGAAACTGAATATTCCTAGCACTCTAATTTGGCAAATTTCTAGGTTGCCACTCGGGAAGCGTCGTAGGTTTACTGGAAAATGCAGGCCGCCACGGCTTGCCACTCCCTCTCTCTAGCCGTCTATCGCTCTCTCTCTCTCTCTCTCTCTCTCTCTCTCTCTTCTCTTGCTCGTTCTCAGTATACGCAAAGTGAAGAATTCAGGCACATATTTTCATGACACCCAATCTACATGAAAAAATGTATCTTCCCTCGAGTTCGGGCAGGAGCCTCCCACATTTTGGAACCCTATACAACAGCAGGTGTCAAACGTTTTTATGAGGCCTTCATATTGTCATAAATTCTTATGAAGATTTGGAAATTTAATGAAATTTAGGGCATTTATGATGTCAATCAGTTCGCTTCGTTCATGTTTTTCTAGCGCTCGCAAGAAGAACATAAGGAGCGCCGTTCACTCTCCATGTCTTTGCATCATTATTGGCAGGCTCATCATACTGAATCTAAACTTAAGAACAATGTATAATCCCGCCCGCTGTGCATTCTACTGACAACATAAACATAAGGCCGATGCGAGGATACACGTAAGATGGAGGAGAAGCGCCGCAACTACGAACGTGGCCGCTGATGACCCCCTTTTTGATGCTCTTTGGCCCCGGCCTGCAATGAGATATGCGTGCGCATAATCCTGCCTCTTCCGTGAGGCGGTCGTGCTCCGCCCGTGCTTGAAAGAAGATGCCGTGCGCAGGCAGCACGGGCGCTGTCACGTAGAGCCAGCGCAAGCCACGACTCGTTCGCGCTGCACGGTTCCTGTGGACCTCGACTCGAGCAGCTATTTCATTCCCCTGTCAGCCAGGTTGCTAGACCACGAGATCCTGAAGTCATCTGAAGTCCGTCTTCAACTTCCTGACCTTCAGGAGATGCTGCTAGCCAGTGGCGACTTCTCCGAGCCGCTTCAGCTGTTCCTCGCGAGCAAAGCGCCGTGCGCGTGCCATGATCGACCCACTGCTCTTGCGACGCTCCGGTGCCCGCAGATGGGCGGCTTTTTGTGGGCTTGTTCTGAAGCCGTCGCACAAGCTGTTGGATGCTCTAGCATCTCTTGGGTTTGCAAATTGTCCCTCTGCAGCCTGGCTTCAGCGTTCGTCGGCTCATTGTGGGGATCGGCGCCTGGTCCGTATGCCTCCCAAACATCCCTGTGGTTCGAGGAGGTGGATTTCTGCAACCGGGAGTGTGCGCGAGGGCAGAAGAGGGCCGTGCAGGTTCGTCGGTCGTGTGTTCGGCAGCTGCTTCCACGGACTCTGGCAGCAGACCTCCTGCACAGGGTGCAACTCCGATCCGACCTGCAGGGCGGCGACTGTCTGTTGCAGGTGGATGTTGCGGCCTTCGCGCGCGCGCGCGCGCGCGCGCGCGCGATGATGCTGTCATCCGGGGCTCGGTCAAGCATGCTGGCATCAGTGCTACGATTCACGATGCGCTTGCACGATCTTTGCACGGAGAGGCAGGGGCGCCCTGCCGTTTGTGGAATTCTTTTCTCTTTGAGGTAAAGGGTCCACGACGACGGCGTTGTGCTGATGGACCTGGACTCCACATATATGACAATCGAATCTTGCTATACTTGGTTTCGTGCATAAAGTTTGATACGAGAGATGTCAAACAAGACAAAGAAAGACAAGCAGGTGCGCTTTCCCCCGGATTCTAAATTCAACCACTGTAAGAAATCCGAGAGTGCAGATGTGCAGGGGGCAACAGTGACGGAAGTAGCAAAATGCAAGGCGGACGGGCTCATGTGGTCTCCTGGCCCAGAGAGGCGAGGTGCTTCTCAGCTGCACGAGGTGCATAGCCAAAACTTCCTTTCAGAGAGAGGCCGACCGAGCTGCACTCGTGCGACCTCGCTAGAGGCTCAGCGTGTCTCTGTCACCGGCCCACAATCGCTCCATGTCAGCTTGCACCGGGCAATGGCGGGCTAAACTGACCCGATGTGACCATGAGGTCATCGTAACAGGGGCGCTGGCTGCATCTACAGATGTATCTACAGAGCAGAGGCTCCATGGTAAGGGAGCAGAGAGGTCCCTCACCACTCCTGCGTTTGTCCCATTTGTTCTTCCCTCTCCGTTGCCCGCCCGCTTCTGCCCCCTTCGGCCCCCAACATGTCTTACAGCCCCCGTTTTACTCCCCACCTCATGGTTTCTCTCAAAGCAACAGCTTCCTGGCCGGACTTTCTTTCAAGCTTGGCCAGGCTATCAATGGTCTCGCCAGCACAGGAGGCTGCCACGTCGTTCCACCGCACTCTCGCGCGATTCGCGTGTTTGCCGAGCAGGAATCCTTGGACGATGGCCGAGCGGCGGGAGCCTTTCTGCCCACATCAAGGCATGAGCATAATCCATTTCTTGCACACCTGAGGTGGTAGATCCATACCTCCGGATCGCCCCCGGTCTCTTCTGTCCTTTGGCTGTTGCTGGCGGTGTTGCGAATTCCCAAGCGACATGTGCTGGGTCCTAGGCCTCGGTGATGCAGCAGGAGGTTCACCACCCACTGGTCAGATTGCCATGTGCTGAGAAGAGAATGTTTTGCCAGGAGTTGTTATAGGAATCCCCAAGGTTCGACGTAGCAACTTCCAAGGCCATGCAGCAAGCTGAAACTACAGCATGGAACGTATTCGCCCAGCTCTCACATTTGTGCAGACCTGAGCCCGCGATTCTGATGCAATGAAAATAGACTGAGGGTAGCAGCAGACATGCAGTCACAAGATGCGCCTGTCTGCTCTGATCAGCTCAGTGCGGTAAATCACACACGCGTGCACACCTGCTTAGTTAAGAAATGTCCACACTCAACCCAAGCTACTCGCAGAGGAGCGGCAAATCAAATGGCAAATCCTATTTTCAGGGAAGCGCAAGCCCGCGTGGAGGGTTTTTGCACCTGCTTCCGTTCTTGCCTGGCCAGCGACTTCTGGCACCCCACTCGTCAGAAAAGGAGAGCCTGCCGGTACCGTAGAGACTCAAGGTGTTTTGATATGTTTGCACACCCACGAAAGCAGCCACATGGCGATGAATCCCCGACGGTTGGGGAGCAAGAAGCACAAGAACTAGAAGAAGAAGAAGAAGAAGAAGAAGAAGAAGAAGAAGAAGACCGGGACCAATAGGTCTGGGAAGCAGATCGTGCCCAAATGAACCGAAGAAGACGCAAATGGGCCGCACGGTTGAGCAATTCGAACCATCAATTTTGTGTGGTGCTTGTTCGGGGCCCAAATTGTCCCCCCTCTCCTACACGTCATCTCGTCTCCATACTCCGATGCTGATCCCTTGTGCTGATCGCCGATTATTTAATCACAATGATTTTGACATCCCTGCAGAAACAGTGCAGGCCTCACAGACAAACAGGGACGCAGGCACACGCACACACAGACAAACACACATACACCCGCACATGCACGCACGCACGCAGGCAGAGAGAGAAAGAGAGAGAGACATGGTGCCGAAATAGCAAAGGCCACGTCCGTTTTGGCGCCGCTTCAAGCCCAACGCTATGGGTGAGTTCATCGCACTCGGCAGCACAGAGGCAATTCAGCGGCTTCAATTGCAGATGTGTTTCATTTTTTGATTGCAGCCTGCAGCTGGAGGCTGCAGGCGTCGTTCAGCCAACACAGCTTGGCAACCTGCTTCCGCCAGCATTGCCGCCGGTAGCGCACCCAGCTTTCCTCGCAGGTCGTGTCCGGAATGATACTGCGCTGGCACAACGCTCCCCCCCCATCTTGTTGTTGGTTGTTGTTGCTCGAACAACTCGACAACCTCTCCCCCCCACCCCCACGAACAACCCTCCCCCCCACCCTCCCTATCGAAGGGGTCTCTCAACAAGATAATTTGCTGAGGGCTGCCTGGCCAACTGCATTGACACTCGTGCTGCAAGGTTCTTGCACGAGCTGTGTCGGGGACGGTGTCATCTGTCGGCTCCCAAGAGGGGGCATGAATCTTTGTGCGGGCAACACAGCTTAGCAATGTTTAGCACTCGTTTTCCTCGGATGGTCTATGATGGTTTCACATCCGTTCCGTTTGAAGAGCTCAAGTGCCAGTAACATAGCAACCGGCAATGAGTAGCAGACCTTGGCTGAGGTCGGGCAGGCTTCAACAGCAAAGGCAGCCGTCAGCGGAAGGCATTTAAGCTTCATGGCGGTCACATGGATTGCAATGCTGCAGTGGGATAACTATACTGTTGCCAGAAGGCAATTAGATCGGAAACCTTGGGTGGCCAGGCCTGCCAGCCTCTTGCGACGCCTTGCCTATTTGTATCGCAGCTTGGCTTCTGTAAAGCCCAACAGGTTTCTAGAACCACTGCATCTAGCTAGGACAATGCTTCCATAAAGTGTTCACAGCTATACGCTTTCTCGGATGCTGAGGTCTGCCCGGCAGTCATAGATTGAAGGTGGCCCAACAGTGGCTTGAGCGGGCGACCAGCAGCGCCAGTAGTGAGAGCCTCTCAGGGAATGTGTTGCCGCTTTGATACACTCGCCGGAATCTCAGAATTCGCAAGCCCAGCTTTCGGCAGATCCATGCCGGACGTGCCACCAGCTCACCAGCTCATGCGGTTTCACATTCAGATTTTCTGAGCGCTTTCGTGTTTCAGAATGCGGCTCAATTTTCATGGCATCTTCGAGCTCAAAGACACTCAAGGATTCAAAGCTGGCCTGGCAGCTATCTTTGGCAAAAAGCTTCAATCACTCTCTTGTCGGATCATTCTCAAAAGCCTGTGCTGCTTTTCCAGCTGCAGGCGGTTGATGCGCCCTCCTTTGGTGCGGGAGACATCGCGAATGACATGGGGTTCTGGAGCCCAGATCAGCCTAAGAGCGCCGAACCTATGATAACCTCGGCTAGGAAGTGGGGGGGAAGTGGGCGCCAGGCCGCGATGGCCTAGCGAGCTTCATCTCCTCCAAGAAGCAGGGCGGCTTCCTGGAGAAGATTGTTTTGGAGGCTGTTTGCTCACTGCTGTTTTGCACACTTTTACCTTTTGCAAAGGCTGACCCGGAAGACCGCGCATATCCGAACATCACACTCGGCAGGACGACTTGTCGGAGAGGCTGCAGTGGACAACCAATTCTCTGGTCAACGCGAAGAAGAATGGCACGCCATACAGGCAGGCTGAGCAGCTCAACGCACATTACATGGGAAAGACGCTCCGAAACAGGCATCTCCTCCTGCACGGACCCCCCGGAACGGGCAAGACACTCTTTGCTCGGACGCTTGCCAGGCAGTCCGGCGCAGTCCTCGGACATCAGAGTCTAATCTGAGTTTCAGCTTCTGCCTTGCCTTGCGTCTCAGGCCTAGACTATGCCATCATGTCTGGTGGAGACGTCGGGCCACTTGGAAAAGATGCCGTGCGCCATCAGCCTTGGTCAATCTCGATACAAGAGAGTGGCTTGAGGATCATCGGTTTTAGAAGTGATACTGGGTAGTAGTCAAGGGCTAGGTAACAGGTAGCTACACGGGTGCGGGGTGTCTTGAAAGATCGTGCACAAGGCTGTGCTCCAGGGGTAGGGCGTTTTCCAGGCAGTGCCAACCCACAAGCTTTGAGCGCATGTCAATTTGCCAGCGCAGAAATTTCGTTGCCGTCGGCTCACAAGTTTTCCGGCTTGCCGTGCCTGCAGTGTCATGATGGGCGACTGGTGGCAGACTTCGATTCGGTGCATGGATTCTGGCCCTCGACATCCATGCTTTGGGGTGCACGGGCTTTCGCCTTGGGATGGTGTCAAATGGCATGGGCTTTGGAAAAACAGCAGCTTTGATCACTGGCCAGTGCGGGTGTGTACCCTGATCCCTCGCTGTTGTGCTATGCCGTGCACGTGCTGAAATGCAAATCATCGTCGCTTAGGGCATTGCTGAATAATACACCACTTGCAGTCTGGCATTGTCGTTATCGAGGGTGCTCGTTTGCACATGAGGGGAACGTTCCCGCTTCACGTGAGTGCCTTCCGAAGCTCGATCCAGCTTCTGTTCCGCGAGCTGTATGACACACGTATCTAGACCACAACATCATTCCATGTCTTCTCTTCTGCAGCAAGGCTACAGAAGGCGAGCTAGATTTGAAAGTGAATAATTGCACACGGAATGTAACGTGATGATGCAGGTCCTTCTAGACGAAGTCGTACGAAACAACATATTGCAAAGCAGAACACGCTTTTGCATATGATGAGAGACCTGGCATCCAAACAAAGAGATTCCGCATTGGAAGTGCATCTGAGCCTTGTATCGGATTATGTAAAATTCTTCCATTGGAGCACAATGCCCGGCACGATCCATGACCCGATTGGCGGCCAGTCCCGGGCGACAATTGCCGCCAAGCAGGCCAAACCGCTTCTTGGTCCAAGTCGAACCAACTAGTAACTCGGTTCGTAGCTAGATTTTGTGCTGAACAAGTCTCACCTTTGGATCTGCTGAGTCCTGCCAGCCACTAGGATGGAGGAGTTTGCCGAACGAACGAAGCGCGAGGCGGAGGAGCGCAAGAAGCAACGAACGGCAGAGGGTGGCCGGGGCGGAGGTCCCAAGTAGTTACCAACACACTAACACGCAGCATGCACGGGACCTGATATGATCAGTAGCACGGCATCTGTCTTACGGTTTGTACACACCTGCCAACTCGACTACGTTCTACTTAGTCTACTGCCAGGGTTGCACAATCGCATTGTAGATCTGGAGCAGCTGGCAAACCTGCATCTGCCTGAAACTGCGGCAGGCTACAACGACCGACAGGAAGTTGAGCGCCGACAGCCAAAACACGATGAGTTTGATTATGATGACTTTGGGCGCAAGCGGAAGGACAGTTCAACTCTATCCAAGGCCGACCGAGCCGCAGCCGCTCTCAAGAGGCTGCAAGAAAAGCGGACCTTGAGTGCTCACAGCTCTCGATCTCGCAGCTGCAGTCGAAGCCCAGCCCCAGATCGGAAGGCTACGCATGCGGCACATCGCGATCCCAAGCCTCCGCATGCAGGGTTCAGGCCACGGGGTGCCAACCATCGCTTCTGATCTCGGCCGCGGAGGCATCTCGTGGCGTGAATAGCACAGCCTGGCACAGCTTGGAACAGCTACGGAGAAGAAAAGGGTTCGAACATGTCGAACTGTTCCGAGGATGTGTGAGGAACCAGAGAGGACCAGGAAAACACCAAAAGTTCCTCGAGGACAAGGTGCCGGAGTTGCTGCGCTGTACAAGCAAGACGAGGCTGTAGAAACGTGGAGCCTGTGCTCAAACAGGGGGCAAAAATGAGGCAACTCACCAAAAGAGCCGCCGGTTGCACGCGCTTGCACAAGTGACGGCCTGTCAATGTGGCGGTAGCAGCACTAACACTCGGGTCAGAAGAGGTACACGAGCTGAACAAGCTGTTCTCCTGGGCCAACTCATCCAGGCCGGGCTCTTTTCTTCGCAGAACGGCATGGCACTGTAATCCCGAAGCTTCTGAGACTTGTCTGAAGGCGCGGGCTCATCTTGTTCATCGACGAGGAACCCGGTTTGCCAGGGCTGTGCAAGGGCGTTCGGTGACAGCCTCACAGCCAGCCTTGCATTTTGCAAGGCTGATGCCTTCCTTCGTACCGGCAGAGGTTCCGACACCGGCTCGATGAGCGAAGAGGCCTTGAGTCCTTGGTGTGGCTCGCGTGCTGTCACGGCTTCCGGAATCCTCTGCCGGATCTGAATGCTGTTGGCCTAAATGGCTTGCTTCTCTACCATTGACGCACCGAAATGAATCTGAATCCGCACTCCGTTGCAAAACGCATCAATCGTAGCGGGGCAGCTGGCTTGCATGCTGGCTCCTGAATGTGATCAAGATCTGCAGTTCGAAGGCAAGGAATGTGCTGTCGGCCTTCTTGCACCACACTGGCACAGAAAGCGACAAGTCTGGCCGGCACATTGTCTGAGCGGGTTGCCCCCCCCATTGTTTCCACTTGAAGGTGTCATGTCGCGAGTCGAGTCCTGCAGCATTGGCGCAGCATTGGCGCGGCACGACAGGTTTGTTGTAGTGCTGGCCACCAACATCCGAGAAATCCTCGATAGAGCAGTGCTTGATCGCATAGCATGCGCCTCAGCGACCTTCCTACATCATCACAAGATCTTGGACGATGCACATGGAACCAGGACGAGAACTTCGAGTTTCCCTTGCCCAGTCTAGAGGCACACGATAGAGAACACTTGCAGCCCGCCACATTGTGTCATAGTGGGTCATATTGCGAGTTTGTGGCCAGGAGCGCAAGAGGATGCTGGCAATGTTCATGGAGGTGTCGATTGCCTCTGCCAGCCAGCTCAGCGAACGTACTGCGTTTCTTTGAAGGAGCATATCCACACGCCCACCAAGCGCGGCAAGGTCATTGAGGTTGGACATAGCATGAGATGATATGACGATATGAGATGCTCAGTTGGCTTGTTTTACAAATCAGAGCTTGCAGGTGGACCAAGCTCTGGATGACAGCTTCTTAGAACAGGCCCAATCTGCCCAACCTCCAATGCTTCAAAAAAACGCTCTCAATGGCGTAGCTCTTGTGCACTGACGTCGCTTGGCTCGAAAGTTTGATCTGGTGCTGCAATGGCGCAGCGTGGGCTCAAGGACGCTCCCCTCTTCCAAAAAGGGTGCGGGGAAGATGGCCGTTTGGATCGGAGTATTCGAACTTGATAGTCGATGTTTGCTGCGCAGCTGATGTCTCCACGTGCGACCGTTCATCGTACCCGAGCTCAGGCAAATATTGACATGGACAATCCGCATTTGGATCCAGTGGAGACCTTCTCGTGCTCTGCAAGAACAGTCGCTCTGAAACCACTGCCCCTTGTTCCTGCATGCCACCTCACGAACAGGTATTTAAAACTGGTCAGCGCAGATGGCCACGAGTTCTTCCTGGACACGCTGTTGCAGAAGCTGACATGCCGGCATCTGTCTTCACAAGACATGCGACTTGACAGGCAAGGGAGAGCCATAAGCTTTGTTCCCAGGATAGACGCATCGCATACGAGTGCGACACCTTCAAAAAAATGGTCGAAAAGGAGATGCATGGCAGTTTTTCACGCAGAGCCTCTTCCTTGCTTGTGAGTGACAGAGTGCACGCTGGATATCGAGGAGGGCTTCAAAGAAGGTCAAACGAACGAGATACAGCTGCCAACGATCACTGGCAAGTTGCTTGAGAAGGCTGGAGTTGAAGCGTGGAAGCGTGGGAGCTGAACTCTCTACATTCTGCTTCGCTCGCCCAGGTCATTGAGTACTTGTACTTCAAGTATAAGTACACAGATGCCAAGGTGCCGTGTTCAATTCTCTTCCTGAGTGTGGTGAGGGCGTCCAGGACAGCCACCGACAGAGAGGCAAGTGCTGTTTTTTTTGGCACACTGCAGGTGCCAATTCCGGAGTTTCCCATTGATGATGATGTTGTGCTAGAGCCGCGGCAGCAAAGCTACCAGTACCGGGGTGCCCTTATCGTGCACATCAGAAATCGTGGTCTTGGGGCACGGATTCAGATCCTCACTAGGCAGCTGTACGCACGACGAAATTTTGATTCCCAGTACGGCCACAAGACAACTCAGGACTTGCTGCTGGTGGCAAACTACTTGAACCTGTACTGACAAGACGACTGCTCTTCGTGCCAAGCAGCTGCCGGATAGCGAGAGCATCAGCGCGTGCGGATGCTATAGGAGCAGTAGCTTCACCGGGTACAACTGTGTAATGTTTGTTGATGTCACCTATGGCTTCATGATCGAACCCTGGCAAATTTACTATTCGGGAATGCCTAGATCATAAGAGACTCTAGAGAGCTTAACTCCGGCAGTTGTACAGGGCATGTGCTTCACAGGTAGGCTCAGGTAGAATCAATGCATGCTTCATGTCGTGGTCGTTTCACAGATGTGCCCTGCACTTTTGCAGTCGGTGCGAATCCAGCCCAAAGCTGTATGTGGGTAGAGTCACCCGCTCGAGCCGAATGAAAAAAGCTACTGGCCCATAGTATGTGTTGAAGCAGGTTGCCAAGCGGACGGATGGGTTCTCTGGCCGCCAGCTTGCCAAGCTGGTGCTCGCTTACCAGGCTTGTAAGCGGGCTCTTGGTGGTAGGTGCAGTGCATGTGCGGTGCTGGAACACCTGTCCGGACTCACAGAGCTGGAGGCAGCAGTGTTCGGATCAGGCACAACAAGGCACGAGACATGATGACCAAACTGGAGAAAGCAGCACACTGACCTGCCTAAACAACACCTCACCTTTCTGTTCAGAGTCAAGAGCCTCAAGAACCTCTGCGAGGCTAACGCCCGGCCTGGCAGAGACCGTCCTGCAGTACAAGCTGATCCATCGTGAGGACATCACCTCGCTGGGTCCAACAGTCCTGTGGGGGAAGATGTTACAAGTTGTTACAAGATGTTGTGGCTGCATCTCGGGCTCCAGCTTCTGGTACACGTGAAAGCATGACGATAAGTAGATGTACGTAGCATTTGAGATGGACCCTTGAGACACTTGCAATCATCAAGCTCCATGTATCTCAATGAGGGTCGTACCCGGTCTGACTTCGCACCGAAAAGCTTTGCTGAAAGCGCTTTCGGCCAATGCTGGCAGCGGTGCACCAAAGCTTGAACCACAGGCGCGACAGCACGTAACACCGGGGAAAAGGGGCAACGTACGTAAGATGAGTCGCCAGATGTTGTGAATTCTTGTGACCTGGGAGTGGATGCACGTAGCGCGGCTGCCGTGCCAGTGAAGCCCTGTCTGTTCTTGCTGGACATCTGGGAAGTGAGGATCTGCAACTGCAGGAGGAGCCTCTTTGCACTAGACTCACTAGACATACTGGTACCATTCCATCCCGCTCGCTGCAGACAGCCCTCCAGGAACTGGCAAACTGCGGAGTTCTCTCCATTCGGCTGAGTCGCAAAGCTGCTTCCTCAATCGCGGTTCACTGGACTCTCCTCAAGACTGTGGTCAGAGAAGGTTGTAAGTACTGTAAGGAGACTCTGAGAGCATGAAAAAACTTCACGAAGGCCGAAGTTTGGTTGGACGTGGACTTCAGGCTTCGGCCTGCAAAGTCAAAGTACACGCTGAAGGCCGAAGCCTTATTGCGCTGTTCTTCGGAGACGTAGCCGTGCATTAACTTGGGCACCTTAGGCATCAGTGCAAGGTGTTTTCGGCAGGCTCAATCTTCTGCTCAATTGATGAGAGCTTGTGGCCCAAGCACACGCGAGATGCCTAGTCCATTCGGTTTTCCCCAGAAGCTTCGAAAGGTCGCAGCGGTGCTATCCCTGGGCCTTGTTTGGTGCGTGGTACTGCCAGGATCAACATGCGCACCGCGGATCATCATTGCAGGTTTGGGGCCTGGGGACCCGAAGCACTTGACACAAGGTGTGTGGAGCCAATTGTGCAACTCGAAGCATGTATATGCACGCTTTGCAAAGCATCCTGTCTTGGAATCCCTTCCGGCATCTGTAGCTCTCACAACCTTTGACCAGTACTATGAAGAAGCTGAGACCTTCGAACAACTGTACAGCAACATTTCGGACAGGATTTTGCAGCTAGCAGAGGAGCATGGTGAAGTTGTGTATGCAGTTCCTGGGGATCCCTGTGTGGGCGAAACCACCACGGATCTTATTCGAAGAAGGAGTGCATCCAAAGGAATGACTGTAGATTTACTTCCTGGCGTGAGCTTCGTGGAACCTTCGCTGGCCGCACTAGGTGTGGACATGCTTCCAAGACTCGTTGTGGGTGATGCCTACGAGATAGTAGGCTTCCAGACCCTCCCCTTCGAGTGCAACTCACCACTGCTGATTTCTCAGGTGGATGATCAAATCTCGGCCAATGCATTGAAGCTTGTCCTTTTGAGCACCTTCTTGCCGGAACACCAAGTGGCCCTGGTGCACTCGGCTGGTACGACATCCTCCCGAGTGGAGTGGCTGCCATTGCTCGACATCGATCGAAGCAAGAGCATTGGCATAACAACATCTCTCTTCGTGCCGGCCAGCTGCGGTGGAGCTTTCACAGACCTCCGTGACAGCCTGGCAGCACGGCGTGTCCAGTTGGGAGAGTCTTGGGATGAGCTGACACATGCAAGGCTGGCAAAGGGCTTGGACCGGGCAACCCGAAGAGTCCTCGAAGCAACAGAGAAGGACTCGAAGGAGTCTGCAGAAAAGTTGGCCAAGGCTTTGGCCTTTGTCCTGGTCCAAGCTGCTGCACACATGCAGCTTGCAGAAGACGATCGCGACTTCACAGCCGGAGATGTCCTCAAGCAAGCTTCCGAAATGGACCCGCAGCTGGATTGAAAGGCTTCTCGGAGCTTCTCAGAAAGCTCACGGCGGAGGCCCCATTAGGGCCGCCCCATTACGGCCCCAGGAAGTCCACAGGCACAATGCAGATCCTGGACGACCCCTGGAGTATCCTGGAGTCTTGGAAACGATGCCTTGGTGACCTGCTCAGACCCAGACTGCAGAGTACGCGGAGCTCTCAAGTCACCAGCACCCCCGCCCCAGGGACTTGTGGCGATCGGAGCTGGTGCCGCCTCTAGAACCGAGGGGGGCCCCAAGGTCGCAGCATGGGTAACAGCTCTACGCGCTCTGCGGCATTTGTCCGCAGCATATTCCAGATGCGTTGAACAGCACTGTTGTGGCTGATTGGTCTGTCGAGTGTTGGTGGAGTTTTGCTCTAGGCTGTTCGGGTTTCCACATGTGTTGGTACGGTTTTGGCATTTGGCACCTACATAAAACCCCAAACAAACAAGCCTACCTATGAGATAGCACTGAAAAGGTTCTGGTCGTGCAAGAGCCGCCGGACTTGAAGAACTTGCAGCTGGAGGTTGCCATCTCAAGCATACATGCCAGATCCTTTAAATCGGTGCTGGAATGCATTGAATGCATGGCTCGCCTTCGGCCAGGGATTCGACTTAGTTCTGACCTGGCACCAAGACCATCTCGCAGTGGGCTGAGTGAGCGAGCGTGCGAGCGGCGAGCGAGCGAAAGAGAGAGAGAGAGAGACCATTTTGGTTCAAGCTTGTCATTCCTTGCATTTGTTGGTAGACATCTTTGCTTGAATGCCAGGAAACACACAAGTTCACTATCAGCGGAATCCCTTTAAGGATCACTAGACGATAGACATGGTACAGTAGCTTTACAGTGTGATACACCTGTCAGCGTTTGGGGGAGCACAAATGGCGCAATCGCGCCATGTCGGAAGAGCATCCAGCAGGGACCATGGGACCATGTCCGGCCCAGATGGGCTGACCAGTGCTGGTGGTGGCTCAGGGGAAGGAGTGACGATGTCTGGAGTGCTCCCAGGAGAAGCGATTTCGGGCCCGGGAGGGTGCTGAGGTCAGAACTATGCCTAGTTCTGATCCTGGCGCAGGTGGGGGTGATGGCTCAGGACCTCCGGAACACTTCCCATCCGGAGCAGCGATTCGGGCCACAGCGGGCTGAAGGGAGGTGGTGAGGGCGACAGCTCACGGGCACATCCAGGCGTCCAGGGCGAGAGCTCACGGGCACATCCAGGAGTCCGCAAGCAGTTTGGATGAAGTGCCAGTCCAAGTTCTCGCGATCAGGGGGCACATGCTGCGCAGGTCACTTCTGTCGACCAGGGTCACAGCCGACTCTTTAAGATCCGTGTCATTGCAGTGTCATTGCAGACGCGAGGCAGACGAGGACAGCGGCAGCGCGTCCGCGCAGGACTCGTACTCTTTCTCCTGCACGCCATCGCCATCGCCTGACCGGCCAGAAGGGGCAGGCTAATTACAGGTCATTGCCGGTTGTGGCCCCACCACCGCCGGCCTATGCGTTGGCCCTGACCCCCGTGGAGCCTTATCCAGGTCACGGGCATGATCGGCGAAGCTGCCCTTGGCGAGCCCGACGAGGGCGAAGCAGGCACGCAGGCTGCCGAAGATGTTCACCCCGATGCCAGGCACGGCTTCACCGTTCTTCCTGCACAAAGGCGACAACTTTTTCTGCCAACCTCACGGGGGATCTCGCTGATGACCTACACGCCATCTTATCTGCAATGTCACTGCCGCTTCGTTCTTCGGTGGAGGCTGGTCTTCAGGCATACTTCGAGCAAAATCCGACACATGTTCCGACTTGGGACGATTTGCAGAAATTGGATGGGCCCGCTGATCCAGCGCTACGAGGCCGACAAAGCCTCGGAAAGGGCGCAACGTTGCTGAGACTTTGGGAGTTGGCCTTCGCCGGCAGTGGCTGCCCGAGTGGCCTTGGCCACTTGCTGCGAACTTTTCAGCCGGCGCCTTCGCTTCGCAAGGGCGAGCCGTCTGCGAGGCTCGTCAAGGCCCTTCCTTGTCGCAAACCAACGCACCGATGCTTGGCCCCACGATTCCTGCAGAGTGCAGTTTCTCATCACCCGGACCCGACGGGTTTAGGGTTTGGGGTAAGCTTGAACCTCTTATCCCTTCCCCCTCTTACTAAATCCCTCCCCCCCCCCCCCGTTCCCTAATTCTGAAATTCGCCGGGGGTGTCTAAATCCTAAAACCTGAATTCCGAAACCTAATACTTAAACCCTCTAAGCCCTGAGCCCTGGATCCTAATCCTGTCTAAACCCTGAAACCCTAATGGCTCAACTCAAGGGCGAAGGCCCTGAACCCCTCCCCCCTGACCTGGGTGCCGGCAGGGTCCGGGAAAGATATATTCAAAATTAGGAGGGGTTTTAGCGTCAGGGGGAAGCGATTAGATGAGCCATGTTGTCCTATGAAAATTCAGAACCCTCACAAACAGCAAAAGAATCCATGTTACCGCACGCTGCGGCTGTCCTAGGACAGTTTCAGGTGGGATGTAAACAGCGCCTGCCCACCTCGAAGCTGTTCTCAGTTCGTTTGCGGGACTGAATTTGTGGTGAGAGGCGAGAGAGATTCCATCTGGCATGCCGCGTGCCTGCCCAACACTAACAACGACCCGGAGAGCACACCAGAGACATAACCATGGCCCCGACCAGCGCCAGAAGAACCACAACGACCACGTCCTTTCCTACCTCCTCACCTACACCCACTACCTGAACATCGTAAGGGACTGGGAGTTTCGTGGAGACTAAAGTGAGGCAGTCTAGCAGCTGTACTTTATCTCAACCCCTTAGTTCCCACCTGAGCGGAAGTTCCCCCAAAGTCTGGCAAGCTGTTTCTCGGCAGTTACCCTGAACAAAATTGCAGACGAACTCACAAACAGGATGCAAACCGTCCGACATTGACGGCTCCCCTATAAACAATTTGCCCAGTTGACCCTTGCCTAACCTTAACAACACGCGGGAGCTCAATGAGGAAGTGCTGTGTCACCCTATACCTACTGCCCCAAATGTATGGCAAGCTGTCTCCACCCTTACCCCAAAAGTGAACGGCGCCGAATAAACTACCCCAAAGTAGCGTGCCATTTTCCACCCTGAACAGCCCACAACCAGACTTGCGAGAGAGAGTCTCCCGTTAAGTTGGCGGTTGGTGTGTTGAGGACATGCTATCAGTACTTTCGGGTGGGTCAAAGCAAGTCGCCGGCGTTGTGGAGGAGCGAAGCGAGCCCAACAGGGAGAAGGGGCTGTAGGGAGGTTGGGGAGCTATGTTACAGGGCCCGGCATCCGAGTACAGTGCACTGTAGCCTCACAGTGTCTGAGTCAATGCACTCACGTGGAAAATCCCGCGCCCTGATAAGTCGCCAGAATGTCATGTTGTCCCCCCTGTATGTCAAGCTGTTGTGTCCTTACCACGCAATGGAAAGGCACAGGAGGGATACCCCAGAAGCACACCACCATCCACCCTGAACAGCCCACAATCAGACTTGCGAGAGAGCTAGTTTACGTTAACCTAACTACTAAGGGTGATCAATAAGCCAAAGCAAGTCGTCAGCATTGTGGAGGGGTGAAGGGAGCACCAAGCTTGACAGGGAGTGAATAGGGGACTGGTTGAGTTGCACGATCTATGGGAGGTTAGTAGACAAGCTCCTTTGAAGCTTCAACGCTTGGCATCCACAGAAAGTGCAGGGTAGCCCCAAGGTGTTCGAGTCAATGTACTCAGGTGGGAGATTCTTCTTACCAATACGAAAACAAACAACCTCATGTCCCTGGTCTTGGCCTAAGTTCACCCACTTGTCCCTGAAGGCCCACTCCCACCGAACACCATTCTCACTCCGACTGACAATGTTGAGCGTGCCCCTCGGGGCGGCCCCCCTCTTGAAAGTCATACGCACAAGCAAGCAAGCAAGCAAGCAAGCAAGCAAGCAAGCAAGCAAGCAAGCAAGCAAGCAAGAGAGAGAGAGAGAGAGTGGAGAGTGGAGCACGCACACACACACACACACACACACTTTTGCCAAAACATGTGTTTGTGGCACCCGCGCTGGGGGTTCATCTTCGCTGGATGGTAGAAGAAAAAGAAGAGCAAGAGAGCGAGAGAAAGAGAGAGAGAGAGAGAGAGAAGGAGGGAGAGTTTGGGCACGATGAGTGCAGTGCTTACGTTGTTGTGCTGATATGTGCTAGCACCTGCGTGCTTCGAGCCTCTTCAAGCCTCTTCAAGTCCGCCTGCTTGAAGCCAAGGATCTCCAGCAGTCGCGCTTCTTCGTGCCTGCAACTCCCTGGCTGGTACAAGTGGCATCCCTGTCACTTTTTTCAATAAAACTGACTGCTCTGACATTGATTGTAACATGCTCAGGTAGAGTGGCCTCGGTTTGCGAGCAAAAAGCCTGGCCTGGGATTTCTGCGAGGTCTGAGTCTTCAAGGATTGTTCCGAGTCCGGTTGGTCCAGCATCATCTAGTCGCTCGTGCAAGGTAGCAAGAACCAAACAGCTGGACACCAACTGCGCCATCGGATTTGGGAGGCTCCGTGCTAGGCTGCGATTCTGACATGTGTCGTTTTGTTGTGGGGCGAACTCCTGGCTACTTGCAGGCTCGGCAGCAACTCCAAGACATATCCAAGGTGAGCTGTTGCAGTAGCAGCTGCTGGTATCCCAATGTATCCCACCATGCACTGTCACGCTGAGCCTTTGTGCAACATGCAAGTGGCGCAGGTGCCACTCGAGTTTCTGGCGGGTGGAGGAATCAGTCGAGACGAGCGCAACATCCAGTTCTTCAACCAATTTGTGCTGGTGCCATGCAGCGCAGTCAACAACGCAAAGCCAATCGAAGTGGTGCTAATTGTTAGAGGTGTTGCTTCTCGAGTAGGATTTGCCAGGGTCGTGATGAGTTTGTGGCTCATCCATGTTAGTTTGTCTTCGGTCAGGTGATCGAGAACTCGAGGCATCAGAATTACTTCTCTGAAAAGCTCCTCGACACTCTGGCTACTCTGCCATGCTTCGGAAGTCATTGCGGGGCCACCCTGAGAACGCTGTGCCTGCTCCTCCGTACTGCAGCTCACGCAGTCCATCCCCATCTACTGGGGGTGTTGGCTCCCCAGCAAAAGCCTGCTGCAAAGCGTAACTCACGATGCCTCGAGTCTTTCAACGCGAGGCCCAAACATCGGCGACTTCTTCGATGCAGCCGCTTGGACTTGGTGCTCAGGGTGGCTCGATGACAGTGCTGAGCAACGGCAGTATCACGCCTCTACAAGAACAGAGAGACCATGTTACACCCTCAAATCTCAAGTCCTATCGGGTGTGAATGTGCGCACGAAAAAGCCCGGAAAGGTTGATGATCGGCTTAGAGTTTCAGGGTTTCGGGGTTTGGGGTTTACGGTCTTAATTGGAAGGTTTAGGGTTTCAGGGTTTTAGAGATGCTCTAGATGGACACAATCTGGACACAGTCGATTCGTGTGTTCGTGGGGAAGTCTTGTTTTCTGAATGTCTGACTCGTGCTGTCCTGTTTTCTGACTCTGCCTTTTCTGTTTTCGGACTCGGTCCACTCTGTTTTTGATTCATTTCCCGACTCACCGGTCACCCATGAGCACCACGGGTCAGGGAAGTTCTTGTGGCTTTCGGCACCGACTCCAGCACGGGCTCTCGACGTTTAGCCTCGGTGAACAGAGGCCATCTGAAAGGTCTTTTTGGGACGATTCGGCAACCTTACATCTGGGGCGGTGGCACCTTGGGTCGAATCACATCAGGTCCAATAGCGCGAACGGACTCAGCCGGATGCGATGTCCCAAGGGGAGCCCCAACCCAGCAAAGACCAACCCCCAGCTCTCAGGAAGGCAGTGTAGGTGAATCGGCAGCCCGGACATTGCGCATCGCATTTCGGGGGCTGGACGTGACTTACGAGTACCTGCTTGAATTTGTTCTGGCCTGCCTGAACTCGGACGGTATGGAGTTAGTGTCTATGGAAACGGCTTTTGCTTTCAACAATTGGCCTGTGGTTTTGTCAAGCAGTTGTGTGAGTAATCAACCATGACCACAAGTTTCTTCTAAGAACTTGGCAAGTGTCTGCGAAGGGTCTGAGGAAGTATTTCTGCGGAAAATCTGTGCGAATCTGTGGCCTTTAGTTTTTGTTGGTTCAGAATCTGTGGAATATCTGCAATCCGCCTCCCGGAATCTGTGGACAAAGCAGGTCACAAAACAAACACGAAACAAAAAAGAACACATGCAAAATACACATTAATAGAAACCCAGACATTACCAAGCATTCATACTCATAATTCAAATCTTTGTGTGGCATTGAGACACCGAGGCCGGCATAATCATCATCAACGGCACTGACATCGACGAGGCACCCGCATGGTTAGCCTTCTTTACCTTCTTTGCAACCCTTCAGACCCTGCATTGACGCGGTGGCATGAAGGTCATGTCGGTGTGCAGCCGTCTTTGCCCAGGCGCCGTTGGGTGAAACGAAGCTTTCTGGCCCGATAGCTTGCACAAAGCCCTGTGACAAACAAGCCTTGACGCAGCCGATTACGAAGCTCGTCAACAAGCAGCGCAGCAGAACTGTGAGCGAGCGAAGAGGTCTTGCTGACCAGTTGAACTTGTTGGTGCCGTGTTCCAAGCAGTGCTCTTCTGTGTGATGCGGCATGCTTGCGGCAGAATTCACACTTCCATCCCTGAGCCAGATATTCTGGAGATTTCGGTCTGCGGCTTCAGCAGGCAGCTTCGTGAAAGCAGCACGTGCAAGGGCACTTCTTGATAGGTCCTAGGTCGCACAGTGGTGCGCCCGTCTTGCAGGCAATCGAGGAAGCCATTTCAGCTCACCCTGACATCGGTCAGTCTCCCGCGATGAACTTGCAAGAGTGCAAACAGAGAAAAAAGAGCAGAAGTCCACAAGAGCTTCGTTGACTTTCCTTTGCTTTGTTGTGGCCCTGTCGGCGGGAATCTCAGAATCTTGGCACTCCAGGAAGAAGTTCTCAAGGCCAATCCGAAGGAGTCATACGCCTAGCGGCTTTCGCAGCGCGTGCAGTTTTGCCAGGGGCTCGGCGAATCAGAGAAATCTGACTGCAGAGACGCGTGATCCTCTAAGGCATCATGTAAATCTGTGAGTCAAGACCAAGAGCGTGTGTGAGGGTGATTGTAATTGTGATTCTACGTTGTCGGCCTTTGCTTTGTTTCAAACGTCAAGAGCATGCTTTATGACTGCCGATCGTGCAACATTGCAAAGTCTACCAACACATCGCACCCTCACCTGAGGAACTTGCGAAGACAGCTGTGAGCTTAGCTGTACAAGTCGTTTCTGTGTTCAGATGGCCATCGTATTGTTCGACTTTCTCGATATGTCCAGAAGTTAAGCGTTCACATCTCTAAGCGCTTCGCCTTCTTTGGAGCAGCGCATCTCCTTTCCATTTTCCGGGTGGCAAAGCCACGACTGCAAAAAATCGCAGCTGTGAAGTGCTACGCTGTGGCCTCTCTGCGGCCTTTGAGCCCGCGATGCTGGGCCTCGCTGGCCTTCGGTTTCATGTGTTGCTGGCTGTAGTGTGCCATGTGATGACAGGAATCCCAAAGTACGATCACGATAGGAGTAAGCCCTAAGCCCACTGGCAACAAGGTAGCATGTGCTTAGACAGGGCAAAAGGTGCATCTCACCTCTTTGCGCATGGTTTCGGTGCTTGAGTCGTGGGCAGCTTTGGGCGGAGGCCTTTTGCGAGTGACGAAGCTGCACAGAGACAGGAATGACAGGAATGAGTCCGAAGCAGAATCCGTCCTTTCCATCGGTCATGTTGAAGACTGAGGTGATTGGCCGTCTAGGCATTGCCCAGTCCGACTTCCTGAAGCCGCGGCTTTCTGTTAATTTGTGGAGAGTTTTGCAGAGAGCGCTTCTCGCTCGGACTCAAGTTTTCTTGAGACTGGCCTTTGAGCCTTCGAGGTTGCCACTGGGTCCTCGCATATCCATAAGCTGGCTGCTCTAAATTTTCATCTGGCCGAGCTTTGAAAGCCTGAACGCTTCTAAGAATTGTCGGTACTGATGGATGTGCATTTTGTTCCCAGGTCCCACTGATCCAACTTTAATGGCTTCTTTGGCACTGGCTGCTGTGCCAGACCATGCCTGAAAACAGGGAGTGTCTGCACGTAACACTGCAATCCTGCCCTGCCCTTGTGATGCCTCAGCTCCAATTTGTTTGTCCCCTTGGCTCAGCTTCCGGTCTCGTTGACAGGGGGTATGTGCATCATGCTAGCAGCCAGGACACCACAGTCGGGAAGATGATGAGCCACATGAGCAGGCGATCCGCAGCTACCCATAGTATGGGGCCCCCCCCGCAATTTCTGAAGTGCTGCCTGGGATGGGCCCTGTGCCAGCCTGAGATGCGCGCATGCCTCCACAGAGGGCTGATCTGTGCTGGAAAGTCCCCCAGGCCTGCAAGCAGGCAGCAGCCCTCATCTACAGGCAAGTCCCGAAGACTGCTGAAATCTTGTCTTATCGTAGGCTACTCAACATGAGGATCATCTGGGATGGCAGGATGAAGTGGCTGCTTCTTTACGGGGGTATCGGTGGTGCACTGATTCTGCTCATCAGGATGAACTCCACTGCCAGAACCCAAGAACGAGAAGTTGTGAAGTGAGCCGACGAATGGCAATTCTGGTTCATGCTGATGCCAACTTGGTCAGCTGACAAAGCCTAGGAAGACTCAGTGGAAGGCACCACACCGCACCTTGTGGCACCGCCACGCTTCCTGTTCACCGCACAGCAGGTGTCACGATCCACTTGTTACAAGTGCTGTCAGGTGGTGGTGCCTGGCGGAGGGCTGACCAGTGATGGGCTTCCTCCGCAGTGGGTGCCCAGCCAATGTTTCTGTTTCCAGTGTGCTGCAAGAGGCTTCTGGTTGCCATGCAACTGCTTGCCAAGCAGGTGCGAAGGAGACTTCAGGAGGCCTTGGCAATCCTTGGCAATCATAACGAAGAAGTCGCACACCATTCGATGAGGCCGCCAGCATCTACTTTGCTGAGATGAAATCCGGTCAGAAAGCTGTGGTCAGCTGCTGAACCTGTGATAGCGATGGCAAGTCATGCCCGAAACAGCATGGAACGGCGAGCATTGTGCGCGAGGTGATGACGCTCTCAGCTGGCACCCCGCACAAGTGTTGTCCATAGCTGCTGAAGAGAGATAGGCAATGTGACACAACACGGCAGCATGTGGCAAAGTGTTGCTCCTCTCACCTTTGTTTCTGTTGTGGAGTTCAAGCCTTTCCTGCGATCGGCTAAGTGCAGAATTGAACTATTGTTAGAAAGGCCAATGCCGCGTGATCCTCACTCCGGCTTCCAGGTGTTGGAAGCTGAGGCGCGATCTCAGTGCAACAGGGAGTTAGCCGTAAAAAGGAGTTGAAGAGTTCGACATACTCGTCAGTTGCATGCTTCCCTCTCCACAACAACGAACTACGAGAAATAAGCAATGGCAGCTCACATTGACCGAGCTCGAACGTTGCAGAGGCTGTGTGCATCACGGTCGGGACGCAAGTCAACCGCAAATCTCTCCAGGCCAACGCACGGTGCCTAATACGAGATTTCGAACTACCCCCCGAGGACGGGACTTGGCAAAGACTTCTTCCGAATCTGGTCCTTACTTGCTTAAGCTCTAGCCGCTCCTTAGTTGCTGTGCCACGAGGTCCACAGAGCGTTGTTGAAACTTAGAATTGCAAACTGCGGGGCGTTCCTCGGTTTCTGTTTGTCCAATGTACCTCTCTCTCACAGCCCGAGCCAGAACCGTAGAACGCCTGGCCGCAGGATGTGTTTGAGGAAAGCTGGTCTTTGGACACGACCGAGTCTGAGCTTTTCGTCCATGAAGATGGCTGCTTGATCTATGCGAATCTATGCTACTGACCCCTACTTGGCTGGCTATTGTACTCCGTTGCTACCCATCACTGTCACCAAGGATTGGAAATGCCTACATGCTAAGGATTCCCGACACACACGAACTGTTTCTGTCGCTGTTGTTCCTCTGCGATGCTTCCCTACTTCAACCAACAGAATTTGTGGCAGGACGACACACACAGATGTCGCCGGCTGGAGAAGGCAAAGGAACCGTCAAGGAACTCATGAGTTGCATGTGCTGCATGTGCTGTGCTGACTGTCCAGGCTGACAGTCATCAGCAACCAGTTTCATATGCCCAGAATTCGGGCGATTTTCGACAAGGTTCGATGCGCCGACGCAGTCAGCTCTTAAGTGTGCAACATGATGCCAGCAGGTTTTCAGCCTGAGCCCCGTTTCTGGTGGGGGGTACAGCCGCTTGGACGCAAAAGGACCCTGTTCTCTGCTGTTCGGTTGAGTCTTTCACTGATTTGCTTCACAATGGATACACTGCACAAACTTTCCAACCTCGAGCATGCAGGAGAATGCCTTCAACATAGACCCTATGTAAACCAATCATGAGCCCCAAACGATCTGAACCCCACACTCGGGTTGGGTTCGTTCGTGTTAGTGTGAGTGTGAGTGTGAGAGTGAGAGTGAGAGTGAGAGTGAGAGTGAGAGTGAGTGTGCGCGTGTGCGTGTGCGTGTGCGTGTGTATGTGCGTGCGTGCGTGTGGGCGTGGGGGTGGGCGTGGGTGTGGGGGTTGGGGGTGTGGGG
>CAJNDS010002575.1:6431-77500 GCA_905221605.1 Symbiodinium natans | reverse complement strand
GGGGGGGGCGTAGGGGGGGGGTAGGGTGCAGCCAACACAAAATGTGTGGTTCCATCTGCTTGGCCGCCTTCCAAAACAACAAATTCGGTTGTTTTGGGTAGGGCGAGGGGGGGGGAAGGGGCCGCGAAGAGAAGGGCAAGGGCAGGCGGGAGGCTGGGGGCGGGTAGGGAAATGGGTCACAAAACGTTGGAGTATGGAGGTGGGTTACAATACGCGTGGTACCATCCAGGTAGGAAGCAAGCCGCGCGGGTCCATGGGGAAGGGCACTAGCGGGTCCAGCGGGAAAGGTACGAGTCCAGCTTCTTGACGCCGACAAAGGGGGTCGGCGGATTAGACGGAGGGTTCCTGTGAGAGCACCCCGTAAACTGGCTGCAGAGGGGGTTCACAATGTTCACGCAGTGAATGCAAGGGGGCGTATAGCCACGAGAGCGAGGATAGGAACCAGGCGGAGGTCCATCCACCCGAAACCCAATGCCTGAAGTTCGAATAGCACCGGCAAACTTCAGAGCCCTAGCTCTGATCGTGGCCTGGTGCCTTCAGTTTTCCCTGCCCGAGCCCTCTGACTGGCAAGGAGCCGCTTCCACCTTGTCACTCCAGTTTCCGCTTCTCTTTGTGAAAACTGTTACTATAACTACATTCGTGCTGGAAACCGTGGCTTGTGCATGTCATGGGCAACAGGCCTGGGCTCAGGATGTTGTCTTGACCTTGGCCATGTTTTCCGGAGCTGGTTCCAGTGTTTCTGACCCGTGCTTTCTCATAGCCGTGTGGTGTGTTCCTGAATGTTTCCCAAGAGCTCTCCAAGACTATGAATTCCGAATTGACTTTCCAGTGACCGCAGGCATGGCATTGGACGTTCTTGAAGGACGCCAAGCTCGAGAGGCAAAGTCCATCGAGAACTTCAGGTCTGATCTGCTCTGAAAAACCGTGGTTGTTGCAATCTAAGAATAGCACGATCGCCATGGGCGTGGACCTGTTCACTGCCGCGCTACTATGTGTAGAAGCGCAGGACAACGACAGCTGCGATGACGACCCTCCAGCAATTGCATGCAAATCTGGCATGTGGAAAATTGAAACTTTGCAGTCTCAGTCTGGCTAACCACCTGTGTACTGAGTTGGGCAATCGGCAGGCCTTCCTTTTCCAGGAACATCAGGCTTATGCGTCCAAGAGGCTGTTGAAGGCACGCATGTTCACTCACATGGCAAGAGAACAGTCGCTACCAGAGTTGTGCTCATTTTCGTGGTCTACTGGTGGCAGGATCGTGAGCCGATCGATCCCGTGGTGGCTGGGTCTTACTAGACGGTACTGCAGCTGCAAAAGGCGGAGGCGTCAAGAAAAAGGAACGCTTGAACGGGTAGAACGGCACTTGTTGGCGCAGCCCTTGCTTCATGTTGAATCCCTCTCGAAGGCTTCGCGGCTCGAGGTGCTGTTTGCTTTTTGTTGACTCGCCCCGCTCATGCTTGAAACTGCTTGAACATGCTTGAGCTCCCACCAAGAGCAGCGTCATGCTTGTCTTCAGTACGTTTTCATCCATGCGATATTCGTCTGGGAAGTGTTTCTGCCTTCCAAGCCAAGCCTGTCACTGCTGGTGCGAGCATTTTTGCCTTCACGGCCGTTGCTTCACTGTGTGGAAGAACGAGATTCCGCACGCGACGCTTTAAAAAGTGCTGTTCGGCCCGGACTGCTGCTGACAAAACACCCGGCGTGAAGCCACCTTCTCGCTTGAAAGTCGTTGGCAGCCGGTTTGTGGACGAGGAAGGCCGCATAGTTGTGCCGAAGGGCATTAACTTCTCAGGACTCTCCAAGGTGCCCTTGAACCCCAACGGTGCAACACACCTCGGAGGAAGTCAGTTCTATGAGCATCGCCAGGTGTCCTTTGTTGGCAGACCATGTCCCATTGAGGACCTGGACATGCATCTGCAACGCTTGCGGGACTGGGGCTTCAACTTGCTGAGACTGCTGGTCACCTGGGAAGCTCTGGAGCATGCCGGCCCAGGAGTATATGATGATGACTATATAAGTTTCATCCGAATGGTTTGCTCACGAGCAGGAGAGTACGGGTTCCGGGTTCTTATCGATCCACATCAAGACTGCTGGTCGAGGTGGACAGGGGGGGATGGCGCTCCCGGCTGGACTCTTGAGGCCACTTCACGAGCCAAGCCCAGAGTACAAGTCGGTACATTATAGTACACTAGAGTGCACTATGGTACAATAGAGGACAGCATGTCTCTTAACTACACTTTAGTGCAGCGTTGCTTGCTGAAGGAGTCCGAGTCGACAAACGCAAAGAACATACTCAATCATTTACCGAAAGTCGACCCCAAGCCCTGTGCACCCGGGTTTAGCCATGTTTTTTCAGCACGATCCTTTTTTTTGCGGGCGTGTTGTTTTGTTGGTTTTGGTTTGTCGTGGAGCGTGCAGGGTTTCCGGCAGCCATCAAAGCTTTTGGCGTTCGTTGCTGCCCGATGGGTTTCATGCGCAGCAATGCACAATGCTTCGCAGTACACAATATGTCAACATGCGGAAAATTGAAAGCATTTGACATGGCCTTCTGTTGCAGGGGCTGAGCCTGGGCTTGGTAACCAATGTTGGCCAGGGTTGGCGACATGCCATTGCACTCAGTGCGCTCTTCCGGAGTGTATACATACTGTGCTCCGAGCCATAACGAGCAATGCGGACTCGGAGACTTAACATTGACGAACCCAATTTCAGCTGTCTGTGTGTGTGACACCTGCAACCACTGCAGGAAGAGACTTCTCCGTTGCGTTCCTTTCATGGTTTCAAACATTGATGTTGCAGGGGGCACCTGGGCCATGGACAGGTCAGGTGCCAACTAGTGCCAACGAAGACACCTATCCATTGGCTGTGATATGGAATCGGGACGCGGAATCCACGTACATGCATGTGTTCGAAAGGCGGGAGCCTTCTCGATTTACAGAAATGAGTGTTCGAAGTCAGGCCCTCAGACATAGACATAGACATGGTTGCAGACTACTGGAATTGACATGACTGTATTCAATGATTGCGAAGCATACTTGCGCAGCGGGTAGTTCAATGTGCAGATTAGAATGCTAGCCGGAGGCGCCATAGGTTCCACACCATGCAGTTTGCAATCAGCCATTGCTGTGAACATGCCAGCATGGTTCACGATCAAACATGGCGATCACAAGTTTCACCCTACATCTTTACCTATGACACTACATGATACAGTATGACAGATGGGGGTTGGACATTATGTCAAATCTTAGCAGCAATCGCGATCAGTGTGTGTGTGTGTGGGGTGTGTGTGTGTGTGTGTTTGGGGCCTCATGGTTCTTCAGATACTCATGCTATGGTTTTACACTGCAATTTATGGGGAGTCATCGTCGGCGAGCAAATTGCAGCCATCAGTGTGCTTGGTTTGCACTGGCAGGGCATTTTGGGCTTCAGGCCCGGCAAGTGTGATTCACAAAAAGCGCCAAGATGGGATTCCAATGCCTCGTCAACGAGATTCGTGATACTTCCATTTCGGTTCCCCCAAACCCGAACACGTGCACCCTGCGACTATCAGACGAGGACTCCTGTTACAGGTTCGCCATTTTAGTTGGTCATGGCTATATACACAATAAACACTGTGTCTCTCGAAAACCGCGGTGTAGCGCAGCCAGCCACACTTGGGGTCAAGACTGCAGAGGAACTTCCCGCTTCTGACGCCTACCAGAGTGCACTCGAGCACAGTAAATTTAGGACCCTCTGGCTCAAGCCGCCAACCCCTACAGGAGAACAGGGTGTAGTTGAAAGGGTGCAGAGGTTCAAAGCAGGTTCGAAGTAGGCTCCCAGAGGTCCCAGGGGGGTCCCAGACTCTTTTCCGCAAAACCCATCCTACACGCCGCCAAGGTCGGCGGATTTAAAGTACATTAGAGTACGCAATATCCTTTTTGACAATACTTCTGCCTGCAGGCTGCTGGCTTTCGGGTAGGCCCTGATCTTCACAAGTCGGGCGCTGCTTTCCTACATCAGGAGAATGGAGACCCGCTGCCATCAATGTCCTGGCCCTCCAATTACGACAGGTTGGCATGCGCAACCATGTTTAGTCACTGGGCCCATTTACGAATTAGCGCGACGCGCAGGGCATGGACCATTGACTAAGCTTCAGTTGCCGATATCAACCGAAATCACATCTTGTGCCAATCACGACAATCCAAGAGCGTGTGCAATGGCAGACCGCGGCAAGGCTTGTTTTGGGCCGGAGACCGCATTGCACCGGGGATTGCTGGCCAACTCGGTACAGGCACCTGCAACTGGGCGTAAGTGGTTCTGAGCCTGAAAGCGGCCCAGGAGAATGAGACTTGAGATGTCTTGCGTGGTGGCATTTGCCGCAACAGCATTTTCTAATCAAGATGAGGCAAGAAGCAGGAATGTGTAATCATCAGAGGATTGGCATCGTACTGTAACTTCTGCATGTCTGCCGCCCTGTGCATCACGCCCGCAGAAGGCTACGAAGCAAACTAAACATAGACCGTTCGTCCCAGATGTCCGAAGCTTTTCTAGAGTGATGCATTCCAACGCCCACACACAGCGCAATGGGCGTGAACGAACTCACACCGCGGGCCCGTGCGTTCCACGAGCTGCCGCTCAAGGTGACCACCAATGGAGTGCCTGCAAGGTGGGGTTAGCGGATGTTTCGTCTAGCAGACGACCAAGTAGCAGACCAGATTAGAGGAATATTTCTTTGTCTAGTTAACCATCAAGTCATTTTCCAGGACTTCGCGAGCTCCCCTGGGCTACGGCCACCGAACATCGGCGCTTCCTGCCTGGCCGGAGCCGCTTCAAACCTTCAATGGCCCCAAAAAAACCCAAAACCCATCCGTACCAGAGGCTGCCGGCATGCCGACTAGATTGGCAGCATCGCCGAGCAGATGGCGCGGCTGGCTGCTGCGTCGAAGCGAGTGTTTGCAACCACAGATGCAAAAACTGGACCCGAAGCCTAACACGTCGCTTTCACCTCCCGAAGATTGCAACGATGCTTGCAACACGAACTGCTTGGAACAGTGTCTGGGCATCCACCAGCCATTCAGATGGATACCGATACAGGTGCGGGAGTTGGAGGACGATTACTTCCGAGGGGTCTACGTCAACTCTCTTTCCTTGTCTTTCCGACTTGGGCAGGATATAGCTTGGAAGCGGTTGGATGTTGACACATCCAAGTGCGTTTGCGAGGGCATGGTTTCTTGCTGCTGGATTCAATCCAAAATTGTGATGTGCAGAGGGCTTGTGGTGCGAACTCAGAGCACACCATACGCTGGCGTGATTGCTCAACTGCCTCCCGACATGCGCCCCAGTTCAGCAATGACCTTCGCGACACTCTGCAGACAGCCTGACAATTTGCTGTCTCTGGCTGCTCTGTCAGTGACGCGTGAAGGAAAGATCGTGGGAAATTTGCAGCCAGGATGCACACTAGATTTGAGTGGCATCAGGTTCGCCACACAGGGCGGGTTCCCACTATCCGAGGGAATACAGCTCTTCAGCTTCAAAGTTGGCACTCAGCGGTTTGGCATTTTGCAGGGCAGAACGTCCACAAAGTTCTTCCAAGTTGTAGCACAGCGAGCACTGGCATCGCTACCAGCTGACTTTACGCCCGTTGAGCGCCTCGCCTTTGCGATACCGGGCACCCGGTCAGGAGGCTTTCATTTGTTGCACTTAGTTCCCAGCTCACATGGTGGGCAATTACAGTGGAGCGATGCTGTATGGAATCGGGATGAGCTTGAGATATCAGGAATCATTTTCGAGATGCTATCTGACGTTAGCTGCATCCCATCCACCTTGATTAGCAACTGGAGCGAGGCTCGCAGAGAGATAGTCCTCATGGACTTTCACAAGTTGCTAATGTCAAGGTATGGCAGCTTGAACGTGGCCTGGCAGGAAGCTGTTGATGTTGATGACTATGGTTATGTGGATTTCGCCCAGTTTTCACAAAGCTGCAGACGCCTGCAGTACTGCGGCAACGTATGTAGACTCTGGTCCATGCTGGATCCCAACAACACAGGCACTGTGTCTTTTGAAGCGCTGCTTGGTCGATCCAAATTCAATGCGTGAACAGAGGAGGTGAGGCGCATGGCGCCGAATTTGCGGCAGCTCTCTTCAGCAACTTCCCGAAGGGAAGATGCAACAGCAGCTATGCGGCATGAGATGGCGCGCAGAAAAGTCGCACGCCCAACCCCTAAGGCCATAGGCTGGCGAATAGCTCGTTGGGAAGCTCACAGTTTAATAGAACATGTCGTACGACCCAGTTCTGGTTCCCAAGTCGAGGCAAAATGGATTCCGAAGAGGATACAAGAAGGGAGGCCAGACTGGGGGGGTGTCGCACCAACACGATCTAGCTCCAAAAAGGAGACGGAGATGCGAGACAACACGGGAGACAGTGCCAAGGGCCCAGTTTGGGCCCCAAAAGGGAGACCAAAAGGGGGGGGCGCGTCACATTCTCCAGTTCGTTAGAGAGGGAGACAGGAAGACAGCAAGGGGACAACATTCGGCAGGCTCGTCACACGATCCGGTCCTGCTTCCAGCAGGGAGGACAAAAGCCAGGAACGCGATCCCGGTCTGGCTCTGCAAGGGAAGGAAATCCGGCTCGTTTTGCGACCAGGCTTTGACTCCATAAGAGACAACAAGGAGGACAGACAGGTCCAGGGGAGCATGACCCGAATAGAAATGGTAAGAATGTAAGGCGCACGGAAAAAAGTAGAAAGGGGTAGAGAACAATTGGGGCGCATCGCACGATCCAGCTTGGATTAAAGAGGAGACACGAGAGGGGCAAGATGGCTGACCCGCAGACAATGAGGACAACAAGATCACTGGGCGCATCTCACAGGGTCTGGTTTGATTCCGGACGGGAGAAACCAATGGGCACGATCCAGTTTTGGTTCCAGCAGGCAGAACATAGGGGAACCGGTCGCAATGCAGTTCACAAAGGTGGCAAAGAAGGAGCACAGAAGAAGGCCAATGTGACAAAATTGGAAAGTCAAGGGAGATAACGAGCGAGCCCCTATAGCAAACTATCTAGGGGACTCCTCAGCATACACACATGCTATGCCGGTCATGGGTCCCACTTGAGCTGATGGCAGGTGACCTTCCACTGCAGCAGCTACTTCAAGATGGGTTCATCAATGCAATCGCACATCTAGCCAGGATTGCCATGACTTACACAAAAATGTTGCCCACAGTGCCTGCAAAGCGTGAGGAGTGTGAAGGACATTCCGTCTGTGATGGGGTTCGAAACTATGAACGAACCCCATCCTGGATGGCTAGGCCCTGTCCTCATTTTGCAGCCTGAGTCTTGTTTTAGATTGTGCACAATGCCTCCTCGAACGCAGCTGCATCCAAGGCAGGGACTTTACCCAAGCACAGATCGGACCGGTCTCATCAGGACCAAACACTGGGCTTGAGCACGACAGATGTCAGTCCGCAGTCCTTGCACAGCACCGCCGTCAACAGCCCTCCTTGATCTCCACATATCTCCACCATTGTCTGTGCTCATTCCCCAAATGTGCGGTGTTAGCAGGAGAGAGCCCACTGGCGCAGCTCCAGCGATGTTCGCCAGGCAAGGGATCCCCCTGGGCGTCTTCGTGCTTGTGGGCACAAGCCGGTGTGTGGGATCCGCCCAGCAAGAAACTGCTTGACGCCTCGCGCTTCGATTGCGACTGGCTGACCGACTGCTTTGCCCCCTTTGTGGAAAGGTTTACAGAGGCGCTGCTTGCAGAGATGCCACATGCACTCATTGGAGTTTGCCCACCAGCATTTGGGAAAGAAGGTCAGCAGCCGTTTCCAGGGAAGCTGCACGCGCAAGCCTTCTGGACACCACACTTTTACGATGGCGTTGTGCTTGTGGGCAAAGTGTGGACTCCAGCTTTCGGAGTCGAGGAGACCTTGCCAGGGACGACACTCCTAGGCTTGATTCCAGCGCCACCAGTTCTGCCAATTTTCGGGCGGGAGGACATGCCCGGTAACTCCCTGCAACCCCAAACCATGCCAAACGTTTAATTTTGGGGTCTCGCCCTCTAACTCCATGGTAGAACCTGGAACCCCAGAAGAAAAGTACAATTACGTAGATTATTGGGGGGCCCGAGAGGCAGTAAAGCCTTGTTAAGGCCTAGAGACCCTTGCAACCCCAAGTTCCAGCTCGGGAGGAACGACTGGCATCATACAAGAGACAGCTGGAGCAAAAGTGCAGACTTGCTTCACAAGAAACTGCAAGCATGCTTGGAGAGATTGGAGTTCCCTTTGACCTCAAATCGCCAGGCATGGCACCATCAGATGCCCTTCAGGAGTCCATTGATGTGCACATGCGGGCATTGGAGGAGCTCATGCTGCCATTCTGCTGGTGGAATTACACCCCAGAAAATTGCAAAGCCAGAGGGGACGGCTGGAACGGCGAAGATCTGTCAATCCTGAGTGAGGACGGGGGACGTGCCCTCGACGCGATTGTTCGTCCTTGCCTTTTGGTATGCGCAGGGAGTCCAGTGCATCAGACTTTCGATCTTCAAGAGGGATACTTTCAATGTGAGTTCGATGCGGAGCCCGGAGAGTCCCTCTTTTTCATTCCCTCCCGTCACTTCAGCGCTGACAATGCCATCCTGTCTGTCACACCCGGTATAGATGCGCTGTGGAATGTGGAACTCCAGACTTTGGTATGCCGTTCAGATCGGGTGGCTCGCGTTGTGGTTGACCTGCGGAAGAAAAAACTTCAAGAGCGAAGTACATGTCGCATTGCCTGGGTAGCTGTGAATGTTCACTTCGGCGCTATCTTTGGCAGAGTTGGCAGAACAACAGTTCGTGACGAACTGATGGGGCAACGCCATTCAAGTAGCAACAGCTGTGATTCCGACTCATTCCCCAAACAGCGAGATGCAAAATCAGCTCGACATGCAAGCACAACACCCTTGACAGACCGTAGGGCAACATAGGCCAAACCACTCTGCCAAAATCAAAAACACGCCCAAAAGTCGGAAATCCTAGTTTGACCTGGCAGCTAGCCCTATCAGCGAAGGCTAGAAGATGCGACGAAACTATTGCAAGTTGCAAGTGACACTAATCGATAATGAGCCAGACAAAGTCCTGTTCAAAAGAATTCAGAATGGTCCACGCCAGTCGCTGAGCAATGCAGCAGCCTCCGCCGCAGTCGCTGATAGGTACGCTTCAAAGTTGTCTTTGAAGTTGGTATGATCGACAGACAGCGCAGCGGATCAGGGCCTGCCTCGCAACCCTCGAGGTGGAGCATTTTGCACGTGCAAAGCAGTGAAAGGGAGCGGAGTCCCAGAGAGAACTTGCTTGTCACTTGCCTGTGCATCGCAGGTCATCCGGGACTCAGGCCTGCACAATAGAAGTTCTACTTGACGTCACCGGTTATCCTAAAATGTGTCAACACAAGATGCTTACACTTGACTTGCAAGAATTATGGTCAATCTGGCAACACACAAATTGTTTGCAGAAACCCTAACCATTGTTCTGCGTTTGTTTGGCATCCATCTCCAGGATTGCTAAGTGTTTCATTCTGTGACACTTTCTCATGATCCCTTGTATTGCTTTTTCCGCCGGGCATGTGTTGCCATGGTGCTCGTGTGTTTTTGCATATTAGGACATTCTGGAAAAGGCTCAGGTGGAGAATCATGAAAGTTGAGGATGCCGACTCGGATACCATGCTTCTCAAAAGAGAGGTCGAAAACCTTCGGGAGAGCACGCAAGAAAGATGCATCCAAATGGCATAGCACCCATCAAGTCGAAGATCTTCGCCCACCCACGCTTAATCGTAGTGTTTGGTGTTGTACCAAGTAGGTCGCACCATCTCATCTTTGTGCAGCGGAAAGAAAGCACGAAAGAAAACATGTCCGCAGATCGCGCGGGGGCTTGCCCCCAGGCCCCCAGAATGAAAGAAAGAAAAGATCATGTCTGTTGTGAGCCGGTCATACTAGAGGAACTCCTTACCCCGTTTTGGAGGGGTGTGTGTGTGTGTGCGCGCGACAAGACATTTGCCAATAGTGTTTTCTTCCATGCCCTACTCATGAAAACTGCTTATCACATGTGCACAGGCCCATGGTGGCACCGTGCCAGCGAAGCTGCCCACCATGCAGATCGTCACTTCTATGCCCCTGCATTAGATGTGTTTGTTACGAAATGTGCATGGTTCCATCCTCGTTGTTGTGCATTAATAACCCCCTTTACCCCTCACACGTGATAAATCGCGTCTTGAAGGCTTGGAGGGAGCGGGGGGCCTGTGGTCCAATATGGCGCGCGAAACATTTTGCTTTGACATAGTGTGAAATGCTTGCGCAGCTGGTGCAACATCAAGCCTTATGGACAACGATAAAGACTCAGATCGCTACTCATGGACCTGACTTTTCTGCAAAATGCATCTGGAAAGCTTCCTTTCCTAGCCCTCGAAAACTATGCGCAACTTGCCAAGATGTGCTATCTGGTTATATGCTCCCGCAAGCACACACACACACATGAGTTCTGTACCCGCGGCTTCTGCAGAGTGAAGCCCACTATACAACAGTTGCATAGCAGGACTTAACTGTTGTCGGCCTGCACGTCGTCTCGCGAGCAAAGCTTTTGTTGACCACCACCTCTGATTACTTGAGGAAGTTGAGGACCCCCAGGCATTTTACAAATCTTACAAGGCATTGTTGGCCGAGCATCTTGCAGCCATCCTCACCATGCAAGGTAGTGAGCCCAGTACACAGCCTCATCACGGCAAAGCAGAGTCAGCCCAAGCCATGCCTCAGATTCAAATAGCGAAGTGACTGCTTTGCTACGCCACCTCTGGGATTCAAGCTTCGTACCTTGTCATGTTGTTGACCGGGATCGGCGCCCCTCCATGAACAAGCGGGATAGCCAAAAGTGGGCCGACATCACAGCTGAAGGGCCATCGTGGACCCACCCGTCCAGCGCTACGGCACCAAACCACTCTTCCCATCTCTAGGAAACAGGACGTGGTTCCACTACATGGGCAAGAAAAACCCTCTCATCACATCCATTCCATCTGGTTGTCCTGAATGCCGGCCACTGGTGATCGGCTGGGCTCTCCCACCGTCATCCAAGTCAATACGATTTGTCAAGTCGTGCATCTCGCGCATCAACGAAGGGAAGTCCTACATGCTTGTACATGTTGTTGGTGCTGTTGCTCAAGTTGCTGTTCTGTCTGCCCCTCACTTGGCTTGGTGGTATGTCCTGACGTGGCCATTGCCATTGCCAATGATTAAACACGTTACACTTGTAATCAGTAAAATGAGCTAAAACAAATCGAACGACTCAACTTATCTGAAAGAATCAAAGAATCTAGATTAGTTAAACTAATTGAACTAGTTGAACCAGTAAGTTGAAGATTCTTTTAAGCAACTAAGTTGAGAGCAGCTGGGGGCCTTGAGCTCTAGGCTAAGGGGTTACTTAGAATTGAAGTACTTGAATCCGAGAATCAAGAAAAGTTAGTGAATTTGTTCAATTTTTGAAATTAAGGGCGCTTGAAGCTTTGGTTCTGCGAAAGACTGTTTGTTTTTCCCTCCCAAACCGGAGAAGACCTCAATAAACTCTATCCGACATGGCGTTGCTGTTGTCGTTTGGGGCTCGTTCCGGCATGCTCTAAGGGATTATTTTGTGAAAACCCCATTAAGAGCCCTAAATGGTAAAGCCTGCTTAAAGCTTTCAAACTGTATGTCCTGGCTGGGAGGACGATCGCATGCTCACTGTACGCTCAAGCAGAACAGCGAAACAATGAATGGAAGGGTAGCTGTGAACAAAGTAAGCACTTTCATGCCATGCAATTGACACAGGGGCCTAAGTAATCTTGCACGGATTAGTGCGCCATGGCCTTCACCTCGTGCTCAAAAGGAATACTGGCTGGTTTTAAGCATTTGCCTTGACATTACGGGTTGCTACACTCAAAAGGAGGCATCCAAAAAAACAGCAGCCGGCTGTTCATGCCTGTGATTGTGTCACTTTACGCTTGCTGCCTTTCAACGTTTAGCTAGGAGCAACCCGACGCAAAAGAGAGCAAAATGCCTCCAAGTCTGAGCACACAATGCCTTGAACATTTGGTTGTTTCGAGGCGATCTTTTCTCCGGTGAGACAAAAGCTCTGGCCCAAACACCCAAGCCTGCAGCAACTAGCCTCGAAACACGCCTTTGCCCTTCTTGCAAGGGATCTAGTGGTTTCTTGTTGTTTCGCCTTCTCATGCTTTCTGTCTGGCCACACACATTGGGCGAGTAATCTGACACGCTTGGCTGCCTACCCCGTGCCTGCCTTTTTCATGGCCGAACCCAATGCAAAAGCGACATCAATGCTTGGGGTCTGTGGTTGTTTTGAGCCAGTAAAATTTGGAGTAGAAGAAAGTTTACGTTGATGCCGATTCGGTGACAGTGGGCGTGTGCCGCAGTATGCCCTTGAAAACCCTTGTGATAAGACCATGAAGATGCGCACGTTCGCACTATGAATGTACGCAACCTACCCTGTTTTCAGGTGCAGCCGCCCGTTGTTGTGACAGAGGTGCACCCAGACATCGCAAGCCAATCAGAGGCAAGTGACAAGTAAATGGAGTGCGAGGCTGACAGAATAGCATGGATGCGACGATTTCTAGCAGCATTGGACTTATGGCCAGCATCTCAACTTTGACTCAAATGTCGCCTTGCTGCGAGTTTGCTTCGAGTCAGGAAGCGATGCCTTGACTCGGCTACCCCAAGCTTCCAGGCAGAATTCTTGCAATGTCAAGTAGATCCATGAGCGCAGGCAAAGAGCCCAGAGTTAGGTTGTCTTAGTTTTCCCAGGGCAGCGCGCCAAAAGAGGAAGCCCAGACCTGAGACTGCCGGCTCCTCTCCACTGTTTGATGTGCTATCTGTCCGGCATAAGTTTCATGTGGCGCACAATCGTGAAGAGAGCAGCGCCACTGGGGGCGGATTTATTTGCTGTAGGGGATTCTACAGGCAAGTGCACAGACGGACCCGCCCTGGAAGCGGCAGAGAGTGGCCACTCGGCCGCATGGGATCATTCGCTGCTGCAAGCACGTAAAATTGTTGCCAAGACTTGCATCTGCTGCAGGAAACAATCCCACAAGGCAGCTGGATTCTCACCCCGGGCAGTCCTAGTGTACTTTACATCGTGCGGGAAGTGCCACATGATTGCTTGCGAGCGTCATGTTGGCATGTGTCAGGTCCAGAAACGCAGAAGGCGAAAAGGGCAAAGTGTGTTCTTGAGGCTTGCTTGTATTGCACCTCAGTGTCCAGACAGGCAATCACTGAAGTCAGTTGACACAGACGTCAGCTGCCGGCAGAAATGACGGCACAGGCAGGTGACCGCACAACGTGCCGCCATGCGTCAATTCATGTTGGGGTTTGCGATGGCAGGACGCATTGGCCGAGTCTTCAGCCTCCCTGGCAATGTGGTTGACTTGGTCTCTTCGTGGTCTAGCTTTGTCGGATTTGCCATTTCCGCTCCCGTCTTGCAAACGCAAAATTCTCGAATTTGAATCCATACGAAACTTGAGAAATTTGTTAAGAGGTCTCGTATGAATGGGAAAAGACCAAAAATTCAGAGATGTTCGTCGTGATGAGGTATTGACCTAGACCAAAATGGTGGCCAAGGACAATTCTAAATTAAGAATCATTTATTCGATATTGATTTCGGATAAGTATTCTTGGATTTTATGATCTAGAATTCTATGATTCATGGGGCGAATAAGGAATTTCTACAAACTTACCTCAATATTGAGAATCCATCCTACAAATATTATATATTTATAAATTATAAATATCATTCATTCTTCCAATACTAATAAGAGAAGATTTGGATTCAAAAATTTATTATGAATACTCATGACTATAGATTTCAATTAGTAATTCGTCTTTTCCACGAACCCTATAATATTTTGATAAACCCTAACAGCTTTAGGATTCTTTAAATCGAATTATTCTTCTAAGAAGAAAATATTCTCTCTTAGGGATTCTATGCCCTTAATTATTCACGATCTTCATCTATTCTTCTTAGAAATGAAAGATATTTCATTTCGAAAGTATCAATGAATATTTCAAAAAGGTTGGCGTCATATAATGATTAAAAATTGATTAATGATCAACATTTTGAAAATATCATATCATTATCCCCACCAAATTGATACAACCAATATGGCAAACCGATCCAATATAAGATGATCTCAATAAACGACCACCACAGACAAAATATTTGAACCAAAACGGTGTCTCAACCCCACTAAAGGCCAGACCGAACCAAAAGGGTGTCTCAATACCACTTCGGCAGAAAATCAAAAATGTTGATCCAAAAGGATAATTCAATACCATTTCAGCAGAAAATCCAAAATATTGAATCAAAAGGATGTCTCGATACCACTTGAGCCCAGATTGAACCACAAGGATATCTCAAGCATTTCAGCAGAAAACCAAAACAATTGAATCTCACGAATCAAAAGAATATCTCAACAACATTTTGATAGACACCCAATTATATTGAATCAAAAGGATAAGTCAATTCTACTTTACCAGATCGAATCAAAGGGATATCTCAACAAATATTGCAATGAAATCATCCTTTGAAATCCAAGATGAATAGAAATTTCAATGAAATCTTCCTCAAAAATTCAGGATATGAAGAAATTATAATGAGACCTTCCTCAGGAATAATGAAATCATCCTTTGAAATCCAAAATATATAGAAATTATATCGAAACCTTCCTCAAAATTTCAGGACGTATAGAAATCATAATGAAAATTTGCTCGGGAGGACCAAATATGAAGACATTATCACGATACCATCAATTGAAATCCAAGATGAATAGAAATTGCAGTGAAAAGTTCCTCGGAAATTCCGATCATATAGAAATTATAAAGAAACCTTCCTCAAGAATTCCAAAATTTGAATCATCCTTTGAATATAAGACCTATAGAAATTGAAATGAAATCTTCCACCGAAATTCAGGACGTATAGAAATTCTAATGAATTCTTCCTCGGGAATCCCAAGCGAGCAGATATTACAACGAAGCCATCCTTTGAAATCGAAGATGTGAAGAAGTTACAATGAAAAGTTCCTCCGAAATTCAGGACGTATAGAAATTGAAACGAAATCTTGATTAGGAATTCCAATTGTGCAGCCATTGCAACGAAATCAGCCTTTGAAATCAAAGATATATAGAAATTATAATGAAAAATTCTCCGAAATTCAGAACGTGTAGAAGTTACAATGAAAAGTTCCTCCGAAATTCAGGATGTATAGAAATTGCATCGAAATATTATTGAGGAATTCCAATTGTGCAGACATTGTAGCGAAATCATTCTTTGAAATCCAAGATATGAAGAAATTACAACGAAAAAATCCTCCGAAATTCAGGACGTATAGAAATTACAACGAATTCTTGTTCGGGAAGTCCATTCGAAAAAATGTTTCAACGAAACCATCCTTTGAAATTCAAGACATGAGAAAATGCAATGAAAAGATTTCTCCCAAATTGGAATATAAAGAAATTATAACGAAATCTTCCATAGGAATCCCAAATATATAGATCTTATAACGAAATCATCCTTTGCAATCCAAGATATATTGAAAATGAAATGAAATCTTCCTCAGAAATTCAGGTCATATAGAAATTGCAACGAAATCTTCCCCAGGAATGCCAGATGCATAGATATTGCAACGAAATCATCCTTTGAAATATAAGATATATAGAAGTTTCAACGAAACCTTCCTCAGAAAATCAGGCTAAGAAGAAATTGTAATGAAGTCTTCCTCGGGAATTCCAAGCGTGCAGATATTGTAATGAAATCATCTTTTGATATCCAAGATATGAAGAAATTGCAACGAAAAATTCCTTCGAAATTCAGGATATGAAGAAATTGTAACGAAATCTTCCTCGGTAATCCCAAATGTGTAGATATTGCAACGAAATTATCCTCCCATTCCAAGACGTATAGAAATTGGAACGAATCCCTCCTCAACAAATCTATAGAAATTTTAACGAAATCATCCTTTGAATTAGAAGATGAGAAGAAATATTATCACGAATCTTCCTCAAGAATAAGGAAATCTCCCTTGAAAATCCAAGGCGTATAGAAGTTACAACGAAATCTTCTTCAGAAAATCAGGATATAAAGAAGTTGTAACGAAATCTTGTTCAGGAATGACGAAGTCATCCTTTGAAATCCGAAATATATAGAATTTTAAACGAAAAATCCTTCCGAAATTCAGGACGTATAGAAAATGCAATGAAATATTACTCGGGAAGTCCAAATGTGTAGACATTGCAACGAAACCATCCTATGAAATT
Source organism: Symbiodinium natans (assembly GCA_905221605.1). Taxonomy (NCBI): domain Eukaryota; class Dinophyceae; order Suessiales; family Symbiodiniaceae; genus Symbiodinium; species Symbiodinium natans. The sequence continues at coordinate 61,207 of CAJNDS010002575.1, read as the reverse complement.
TCAAGACGTATAGAAATTATAAAGAAAAAATCTCCGAAAATCAGAATATAAAGAAAATAAGATAAATATGAAGTCATTTCAACGAAACCATCCTTTGAAAAGCGACTTCCTCAGAATTTCAGGATGAAAATTATGACGAAAATTTCATCGAGAATCCCAAATATATAGATATTTGCAACGAAAATATCCTTTGAAATGCAAGACCTGCAGAAATTGAAACGAAACCTTGCTCCGAAATTCAAGACGCCAAGAAATTATAACGAAACCTTCCTCGGGAATTCCAAATATGCAGATATTGCAACGTATTCATCCCACGAAATCCAAGATGTATAGAAATTCAACGAAAAGTTCCTCCGAAATTCAGGACGTATAGAATTTGCAATGAAGCCTTCCTCAGGAATTCCAAAAATTATAACGAAATCATCCTTTGAAATCAAAAGAATATAGGAATTATATGGAAAATTCCTTCGAAATTCAGGAATTATAGAAATTGCAACGAAACCTTCCGTGGGAAGCCCGAATGAGAAATCATTCCAATGAAACCATCCTTTAAAATCCAAGATGTGAAGAAGCTGCAACGAAAGCTTGTTCCGAAATTCAGGATGTGAAGAAATTTCAATGAGATCTTGCTGGGGAATTCCAAACGTGCAGATATTGCAACGAAACCATCGTGCGAAACGCAAGACGTATAGTAGATGTAACGAAGTCTTCTTCAGAAATTCAGGACGTATAGAAATTCCAATGAAATCTTCCTCGGGAATCCCAAAGATGCAGATATTATAACGAATCCATCCTTTGATATCCAAGATGAATAGAAAATATAATGAAACCTTCCTCCGAAAATCAGGATGGGAAGAAATTCCAACGAAATCTTCCTCGGCAATCCCAAATTCAGATATTGTAATGAAATCATCCTTTCAATTCCAAGACGTGAGAAATTGCAATGAAATCTTCCTCAGAAAACCAGGACATATAGAACTTGCAACGAAACCTTCCTCGAGAATCCCAAATGTCCAGACATTTACAACGAAATCATCCTTTGAAATCCAAGATGAATAGAATTTTCAATGAAATTTTGCTCCGAAACTCAGGACGTGAAGAAATCATAACGAGCTCTTGTTCGGGAATCCCAAGCGTATAGACATTACAACGAAATCATCCTTTGAAATACAAGACGTATAGAAGTTACAACGAAATCTTCCTCAGAAAATCAGGACGTATAGAAATTGCAACGAAATCATCCTTTGAAATCCAAGATGGGAAGAAACGACAACGAAAATTTTCTCCAAATCTGAGGACGTCTAGAAATTGCAACGAAACCTTGTTGGGCAATTCCAAACGTGCAGATATTGCAACGAAACCATCCTGCGAAATGCAAGACGTGAAGCAACGAAAACATCTTCCGAAATTCAGGATGAATGCAAATTTCAACGAAACGATCCTGGATAATTCCAAATACGTAGATATTGGCAACGAAATCATCATTTTAATTCGAAGATATATCGAAATCTCAGCGAAGTCTTCTTCTGAAATTCAGGTCATGAAGAAATTGAACCTTGCTCGAGAAGTCCATATAAGCAGATATTGCAACGAAAACATCCTTTGAAATCCAAGATTAATATATTTTTCAATGAATCCTTCCTCAGGAAAGTAGGACGAATAGAATTTGTAACGACACTTGATTCAGGAATAATAAAATAATCCTTTGAAATCCAGGACATGAAAAATGGAACGAGACCTTCCTCAGAAATTCGGAACGTGAAGAGATTTCAATGAAAGATTCCTCGGAATCCCAAACACAAAGATGCTGTAATATCACAATCCTAAATCCAAGATATATAGAAATTATAACGAAAAATTCTTCAGATATTCAGGACGTATATAAATTATAATGAAACCTTCCTCGGGAGTTCCAAATATCCAGATATTTGCAATGAAATCATCCTTTGAAAAACAAGATATGAAGAAATTACAATGAAACCTTCCGCAGAAACTATAACGAAATCTTCCTCGGGAATCCCAAGCGTGCAGATATCCTGCCTAGCAGCCAAGATGAGACCAGTAATATCGAGCATCCCCTGGACCACGCCCAGATCTTGGATCGTATCTATAATTCGATTTTTCAGATCTTGTTTGATGGTAGTATCTTGAGTATCCAGGTTTTTGGTCAGTTGCTACGCGGGGGGGCTAATGCGTGGGTGCACCACACCCCTTCTCCTATTCTTGATTTAATGTATTCCAACGCTGCATTTGGGGATATTATCAGTCTGCGGCTTGGAATACCATTATTTGACGAGGGGGGTATCTGTCCTTATTATAGTCATGTGTTGGATCCATATGGGCTTCATATCTTGGGATGTATTCGCCAGGGTTGCAAAAGTGGGATTCATAATAGCTTACGTAATACTGTCTTTCGATATGCGCGCCTTGCTGGTTTGAATCCTATTTTGGAGGCTACTGGTCTTCTGCCGGACGATCCGAGTTGTCGACCAGTTAATGTATTAATTTCGGCATTCCCTACCCTTCGGCAAAATTCTTGGTCTAAGTATCCTCGAGTTATATTGGATATGGCGGTGACTAGTCCTTTTCAATCTTCAACCTTAACTACTAATGTCGTCGGGGCATTGCGGGCTGCGTCCCAATATGCCCGCGTAAGCGCGCGCACGCCGCTATCGTTGCGAGGTGCGCGGCGGTTCATCTCGGCTTCGAGCCCATCGTCTTTGAGAATTTGGGTGATCTTGAACAAGGGGCTCGGGACTTGTTAGTTAGTTTGTGTGATGGGGTCGACGAGCGTTGTCGACGTGCGACGGGATGTTCTTTTCAGGAATATTTGGGTCATTTGAATTTCGATCTATAGAGGGGACTCCATAGGGCCATCGAAGTCCAACGAAAATTTCGGATGGGATATTCAATGGGTCCTGATGCCGTCGTAACCTTCTTGGATCTATGTGAGGGATTCATGAATATTCCCTCTCATACGATTTTCTTTTAGGATATCCGTCGTATAGGATCATGGATCGAACTTAATTTCTGAATATGATGGATATTTGTGGCAAATGAAGTATCGTCTCATCAGAGAATTTTTTTTGATTTCGCTGATTTGTCTCATTTTTAATTCTTTATATTTGGGAATCTTCGGTTCTTCTTATTATTTTTTCGTCTTTCTGGGATGCCTCGTAATTGGGGGTGGTGGCGGGCCTTTTAAGCACGTCGAGGCATCTTGGAGAATTCGAAATTCTTCTTGTTTTCGTGGTTGGGATTCCCTTTCATTTGCTTGGGCTTACATGTCGCCTGGGTGATGAGTTTCATTTCATTGGATCGGGGATTAGGCATTCGAATCCATTCATATCCTTGATTCGTCAGATATTTCAACGAAATCATCCTTTGAAATCCAAAATGTATAGCAACGAAAAGTGGCTCCGAAATTCAGGACGTATAGAATTTACAACCAAATCATCCTGAATAATTCCAAATGAATAGAAAGTATGACGAAATCATCCGTTGAAATTCAGGACATATAGAAGTTGCAACGAAAAAAACCTCCGAAAGGAAATTATAACGAAACCTTCCTCAATATGCCCAAGTATGCAGATATTGAAATGAATCTATCCTTTGAAATTCAAGATCTGAAGAAATGGCAATGAAATCTTCCTCAAAAAATCAAGATGGAAAGAAATTTCAATGAAATCTTCTCCAGGAAAGGAATAGACATTGCAACGAAATCATCCCTGGATATCCAAAATATATAGAAATTGCAACGAAATCTTCTTCCGAAATTCAGGATGTATAGAAATTATAACGAATTCTTGCTCGGGAAGTCCATTCGAAAAAATATTTCAACGAAACCATCCTTTGAAATTCAAGACATGAGAAAATGCAATGAAAAGATTTCTCCCAAATTGGAATATAAAGAAATTATAACGAAATCTTCCATAGGAATCCCAAATATATAGATCTTATAACGAAATCATCCTTTGAAATCCAAGATATATTGAAAATGAAATGAAATCTTCCTCAGAAATTCAGGTCATATAGAAATTGCAACGAAATCTTCCCCAGGAATGCCAGATGCATAGATATTGCAACGAAATCATCCTTTGAAATATAAGATATATAGAAGCTTCAACGAAATCTTCCTCAGAAAATCAGGCTAAGAAGAAATTGTAATGAAGTCTTCCTCGGGAATTCCAAGCGTGTAGATATTGTAACGAATTCCAAATGTATAGACATTGCAACGAAACCATCCTTTGAAATCCAAGATGTATAGCAATTATAATGAAGTCTTCCTCCGAAATTCAGGACGTATAGAAATTATAACGAAATCTTCCTCGGGAAATCCATATGTGTAGATATTGCAGCGAATTCATCCTTTGAAATCCAAGAAATATAAAAATCCCAACGAAATCTTCCTCCCAAAATGAGGACGTGATGAAATTTCAACGAAATCTTCCTCAGGAATCTCAAATATGAAGATATTGTAATTGAGAGGCGACAATCTATTCCTTTGCAATTCCATCCTATAAGAAGATTCGGTTCTCATCTGATTCAATGGCTTAATATAGGAAATAATGACGAGTGGCATCCTAGAATGATGGGTCCTTTTGCCTACCCTTGCCGCCTTGACTCCCTGGTCAGGGAGCTTCTTACTAAGGAATACGGCGTAGGGTTAGATATCAAGGTGCCTGGAGTCTGGTCCGATATGAATTAGTACGGATTTGTCCCCCTTGCCCCCATGTGGTCGATCTTTAAAATCGATCATTCTTCAGGGAGGTAGAAGCTTTGATTTGGAAATTTCAGTATTAAAAGCCATGAGTGACTTGGCTCCGTCGTGGCTCGCTGCTGTTTCTTCACGCGGACAACCCCGTCATTCTCGGGAATTGTAAAGGAGAAACCCAGAGAAGCCTCCGCATCTTGGCAAACTGGACCTGGAGTTATGGCCTCTTTCCATCTTAATGATTCCAAAATAGTGGCCATGTTTTGTCACTCAAATATTGCAGATGCTATATAGCATCAAGAGCAGGCCTGATCATTATTGATATTGCCGCACCAAGGTATTCATCGACCCTTGTCTTTTCAGTCTAAATATAGATGATTGGAAATTATCTGGACGATATCTTTTCCTTTCCAGGAAGCCATGATTCAGAAAGCAACACTTGCCAGTACCATGTGGAGCACGCTCTGTGCTCTCGTGAGAAGTCGAGCTCTCCGCCCTGGCAATGACGGTTTTCCGCAGTAAGGCTTTAGCTGTGCTTCTTCAGGGATCTTGTATGCTTGGCTTAGAAGGTAACTTGGTGGAGTTTTTGTCTAGTAGCCAAGATTGCTAGGCTCGCTTGAGAATTGGTGTAATGTTGCAGTGGCAGCAGCGGAATTTGGCTGGAAGCTACCTTTACTTCTGGAAGTGGTCATAAAGATAGCTATGAGAAGATTCCATCTGAGGCAGCGGCCGAGCCAAGACCTATATAAGAGCAGGTTCTTAGCGAGCCACGCTGTCATACAGTCATGGGCTTATCAGAGTCTGCAGCTGATTAGGTCGTGGGATACTAAGGATTGGATCGAGCTAGAGGTCCCTACTCAGGATTATTGCTCCGGCAATATCTTGAGGAAAAGTATTTCGTGATATGGCTCTCTGAAGTTCAGCAGTCGAGATAGGTCCCTTCCTATACTATCATCCAACCGGTGCATAGTGACCTTCTCCACGATGAAGCTTTGCATAAGCTTCCATGGTCCATGAGAGTTGATAAATTTCTCTTTGTATAAACTCAGAATTGGGATCCTGTGTTTCAGCTCTCTCAACGGGCGTCGCAGCAGGGCACAGATTCAGCACTATATCTTCTATAATCGCAGAACGAAGGCAACCAGAATATATTACTTTCTATTTGCGATCAGAGGCGACAGTAGAGTTTCGGGGTGCCAGTAGATTTGGAGGCAACTACCTGTCATTGAGGCCTTTGTCCCGGCAGACGTCTGTCGGCATCTCCTCGGTTGCGGGTTGTATGAGAGGGCATTTGCCTCCCTCGTAGTTTGGGCAGCAGAGCTTGATAAGGAGAGCACCTGCTTTTGGAATGGAAATTGAACAACAATTAATATAGCCTTACAAGCGCTCACCCTCAACCTCTTGCACCGAAGTGAGGAAGATATAGAAATCGAAGCGAAATCTTCCTCTAGAAATTCATATCCTTAATCCAAGGTATATAAAATTATACACAAAGATTCCTCCGAATCTTAAGAGATATAGAAATTATAACGAATCCTTCCTCAAAGATCCCAAATCTATAGATATTATAAGCAAATCATGTTTTTAAGTTCTAAATTTGAATGAAACCTTCCTCAAGAATTAAATAGTACTAGAGTTGACCCGCTGCTTCCAGCAGCGGTGGTTCAAGAAAAAGTGAAGAAAATACGGGAGTATAAGCTCATTATAGTTGCCCCAACCAGAACAACAAGGGGAAAGTACGCCATGCCACTTTTTAAGTGGCCTGCACTATGGCACATGTAGTGCCATCGGCCCTCTGACACAAGGGAAAGAAATTTCCTTGCTTTGCTGACTGCTGAGCCAAGCTCTGGAATGCAATTCACTTTTTCACTTCAGCTCGCAGCAGAGGGTCGTCCGCTTAGCGAAGGGCACACGGTTTCGTGCGGCAGCTGGGCTGCGTGACTTATTGTCACCCGTCCTACTTAGTCGCTCCTAAGAGCCCATGATGCACTAAGCCAAACTGTTTGCAGAGGCGAAACGCACCAAAACTGAAAAGACTGTGCTACTGTACCGGACGGAAGAACAGAACGTAAGCATTCCTAAGCAAAGTATCCGCATCTCTAGCTATGGGGGGCCTGGCAACATCACCATCATCTGTCCACCACATCCGGCCAGAGTCTTCTACCAAGAGCGCCCGGTAGTGGCCACTACGCGGAGTGCTACCAAGGTGAACTATAGCGGCACTAAGTCTGTACTCTCTACGGCTCAGGGAACCTTCAACCCAACATGGGAGGTGAACACGAAGGGGAAGCGACACTGCCACGTGGAGCTTTCTCACTACGCGTCCCTCAGTGCAGAAACGGTTCAGCTGCAGAGCCACACAGGTTGTGCCTGCAGCAAAGGCAGGACAAGCGGGGCTGTTGTGCCACTGATCTATGACGCCTTGCAGTGGGTAGATCCCTCTCACAACAGGGAGACTGCGGACGTCGCAGCTTAATGTGACAGGGCACACACTTCCACAGTCCCGCAAGCAGCCCCCTGAAAGAACTGCCCAGGCTCCTTGAAAATGACGCAAGTCTGCTGCCTGGAACAGGTGGCTGAGGAAATCTGCAGCGTCTTGTTGACGCCCACTGTGAGGCCAAAACCTCAGGCACCGACGCCAGAGCGGCCTACTCCAAATGTGAACCGGAGCGCACGAGCTGAGACAGTTGCTGAGATCTGCATGAAGCTGCTCCCTCATGCTGTCCTGAGATGGCTGAAAAAGGGCAGATGTCCACGCGCAGGCCAACAGAGTGGAGTTGGCGTAGCACTCATTATCCCTGTTTAGGAGCACTATACGTCTGAACTGGAGACAAGTGACAGCTGTCGCAGATCCTGCGTGACTGACTGGGCCAGCTGGGACCGAGAGCGGCGCTCTTTGCGGAGAGTTGTGGCGACTAACATCAGCGCTGCATTGCCCGACAGTGTGTCTATGATGCTCCACATCCTGAACGACTTTGGCTCTCTGAGCCCCAGCACCAGCGCAAAGGTCACTGTGGGCCCTGACATCTCCGGCAGTAGCTTCCGTGTGGAGTGGTAGTTCACCAGCACACCGTCCACTCTGCTGAGAACTATGGCCTCCTCCAGAAGTCCAATCACCTCTCGCAGGGAGAGCGGGGCCTTCGTGTCCACATCTTCCAAGGCGCGAAGGGCAGGGTTCCAGCGCTTGTACTTGAGGATGTCTGGCTCGGTCAGGGCCTGGAGACGAACCGCCTCCTGACGGCTGGCTGGGTCTGTGATGAGAGCCTCTAGCCTGGTCTTGAGCTCGGACGCCCACGTCTGAAAGAGGATTGTTCGCAGAGGAAGCTTGATGGACTCCGGGGACTCCTCCTTCATATTGTGCCATTGCTCGGCCACTTTGGCCTGCGCTGCAATTGTGCTGAGAGGCGGGGCCGTGCCTTCGAACATCACCCACGACGTGCTCTGCGCCAGACCCGTCAAGAAGTCCTCGTGCCGGAGGACCAGCTGTACTACTTTGCCGACAAGCGCCACTGAGGCCGGTTTGGAAGAGGGTTGACTGCCTGAGGTTCCTGCAGGAAAGGGTTGCAGCTTGGCCGGACGTGCGCTGGGCCCTTTCCCACGGTCTGGCCCCTTCCCGTTGGGGCGGGTGTACTTCGAGGGCTGGCCGTGCTCGCGCGCAGTCGTGGGGGCGGTCGACGGGAGGGCCGTCAGTGAAACCTCCGGGGTCGGAGGAGCTGCTGGGAGTCCTGAGCTGGTAGATCTCGTGGGCTGAAACGCCCCGAAGTTGGCCCCCTGAAGCGCCATTGTCTGGAGGTGTTGGAGCTCTGCTGCAGCCTCCAAGAGGTCGTCTCGTGAAACTCCTTCGAGGTCCATCTGGCAGAGCCTGAGGATGGTGCAACAGGACAGCAAGCTTCGAGAAAACTATCATGGGACAGACTGCGGCATGCTTTGTCTGGTGGCACCTGAAGCGAAGCTCGCAGTACCGGCACGGTGAGCACAGGGCCAGACCTCTACGATGGCTCTTGGTGTGGCTGCGGGCAGTGTTCAGCAGAGGAAGAGCCCATCCATGAAAAGCTTTCAGGTGTTGAGTGAGACCTCTGGCCCGCACGAGACCCTGATTGCAGATCGGACAAAACCGATAGCACTTGTCCCTAGCAGTCCGCAAGTGTTTGGCCACTTTTTCCCACCCACAGGCGGTGAGAGGAGTCACAGCGCCATCCCAATAGACCCCTAGCTCGTTAAGAGGCAGGGGAGCATTTGCCTGATCGGCAGCATTAGGAAACAAGACAGAGCAGGCCTTTGAGAAGATATGCACTTTCAAGTCATCCCACGTGTTACACACTCTCTGACAGTGCCTACATACACAGAGACCTTGCTGCGAGTGCAGCCACACAAACCTTGTCTGCGGGTCTGCGGACTGCAGTGCTTCAGGCAGGCCCTGACTCAGGAGAGCAGCTTGGGCATGCACCTGCACACTTCGGCGGGCTTGCGCAGGCTTGCAGCCATCTGTTCTGGCGGCAGAGGCTGGGGGCGGGTGTTCAGGAAGACCCTTTTCAGCAGGTGTGGTGTTTTCTGCGCTATTCAGGCTTTTGACCTCCCGTTTGTGCGCATGAGCAGCATGAAGTCTGAGAGCTCCGAGGGAGTCAAAGTGTCTACTGCACACCTGGCAGACTAGGTGTCTGTAGGAGTGCACGTTTCTGGCGTCGCGCTGGTCACGAACGCGCTGCGCAACGACTGCCTGTGGAGTGTGATTGACAAGAGTGTGAGGGTGGGGGCCTGCGGCTAAGCCCGTGCAAGTCTCTGCTGCAAAGGTGTGGTTCAAGCAAAGAAGCCAAGGAGCTACCTCTTTCAGCCCTGTCAGGAGAGCCGGCCTTTGCTGCAAAGCGTGGTATTGTTCGCACAGAGTGCTCCAGGGATCCCGCACCTGAAGTCGCTGGAGTATGTCTTGAGTTGTCACATGCCAGAGATGCGCAGGTGATCTGGCAATGAGGCGCAATTGACGATGCACAGCATGTCGAATCATGCTGGGGCCCTGGGCTGGCAAGCCCACGCTGTGCAGAGAGTACCTGAGGACACTGAAAACACAGGCTTGCCACAGTCTGACGCGAGTTGATAAGCTCAGCGATCTATGTATCAGGATGTGGTGCAGTCTCCAAAAGCAGCCCCAAGCGGTATTCAATCTATGTTTGAGATTGAGCAACTCAAAGCCCCGGTACGACACCTTGGCTCCTAGGTACTTGTGCGAAGAGACGATTTTAAAGGCCAGTTTGTCCCTACCCACAGGGATTTGCAGATGTGGGACGTTGTCGATTTGGGCCTTATATTTGCTCAGCAAGGAAGGGGAGCTCGTGCCTGCGATAGCCAACAGAACGACTGTCTTTTCCATACTAAGCTGAAGCCCGACCTGTTGGAGGGTGTGCACTAGGACTCCAATGGCCCGAATGGCTTTCTTGAAGGCCTCAGGACTCTTGAAGACCCAACTCCCAAACACATCATCTGCAAACATGTTGGTGAGGCCCTCAGATAAACCCTGGTTTTTGAGAGCTGTGAGGTAGAGTCGGTAAAATCTACCTGTAGCTAAAGACCAGAGCAATGGCGACAAGGAGCACCCCTGGCGCACGCCAGTGCCGAGGAATATTTGCGCAGAATCGCGGTGGGAGCCAACACAGAGGCAGGCCTGACTGTGCAAATGCAATATTAGGTCGATTTCAGTGCGCTCAAATTCTGCGTCTCTCATCGCCTCAGCTAGAAATGCATGGCTCAGGCTGTCAAAGGCCTTTTTGACATCCAGACTGATGGAAACGCCGCCTATTACCTGCTGCCTCTCGCATCCCTGGAAACGCTGTGGCAACGATCGAGTTTGACTGGCAAGCAGCTCTCTAACTTGATGCATGTGCGCGCACACAGCAGTGAGAGCGTCCGAAGTCGATCGCCCCTGAAGGTACGCCCATTGAGGTACATGTGTGAGGTATGCTAGCACCTTATCCTGCACTTTGTCAGCTATCATAGTAGCAAGCAACTTGTTGGCGGGATGCAACAGTGCTATGGGTCTCAAGTTTTTGGGCTCTTTGACTAGCTGAACTTTAGGTATAAGATGCAGTTGCACGCGGTGCCAGCTGGCCTCCAAGGCTGAGGCAGTGACATTCATGGCCGGCAGCAGGGCCCTCACCACCTGTGTTGGAGCAAGTTTCCACAGTCTTGCAGGAACAAAACCGGCGGGGAGGGCTTTACCTGCACCTAGCTTGTTGAGCGCCTGTATTAAGTCTGCCTCTTCAAACTTCATGCCCGTGAACGGTGGCTCCCGTGGGGCAGCAGTGGTGTCGGTACTATGATACACCGTACGTAGGTAGGCAGCTATGTGTTCCGATTCTTCGGCTCCCGCTAGAAGCCTGCCGTCTTTGTCGCGCAGCTGCACGCGCATGGTGCGGGATTTCGGAGCAAGCCGTCTCACAACACTGAAGATGGCGGACGGGTGTCTGGATGACTCCGCTTCTTGAAGGAGCGCACTCACCCTCTCTCGTTTCTTGTCTTTGCAGGCCTGCCGAAGCAGGCGTTGGACCCTGGAGAGCCGGGCCGCCTGGAGCCAACCTCGAAGGACTGAGAAAGTCCGAGGGGGCAGTTGCGCACGCTGCCGTCTCAACTCCCAAAGCCGTCGAACAAGACCTACCGCCCTATGTTCTGGAGCCCTTGTCGAAGGTGGTCTAGGGGGGCAAACATTTTGCCAGGCTTGATGGAGCACCTTGTTGAGAGCAGCAGCTGGGTCCCCAACCAAGCAGGGCGGCATGAGAGCGCCAGCTTGACGACTGAAGCGATCAGCGAGCTTGGTGTCCTCCTGCAAACTCAGGGCCACAACTTTAGCAGTGAGGGTGGTACGTTTTGGCTTGCTCTGCCGGGGCTCAACAGGGGAGGGAAGTGTGGTGAGAAGGGGGAAGTGTCGCATACCTCGATCGGGCACAAAGGGCGCTCTGATGGGGCGAGCTGACTTAGCAAGTGGATCTGCATGGTGCGCACGACACAGTATGAAGTCTATCTGGGTACGGTGCACGCTGGTCGTATGCTCAAACTGGTAAGTGTGGCAATGCTTCCTACGTCCCCAGGTGTTGAGGGCTACGAGGTTGAACTGTGTGAGAAGCTGTTGCAATCTCGGTTGGTCTCGTTGCCGTATCTCACCCGTGATGGGGGTCAGGCCCTCTCCTACGAACGGCGCCTGCGCAACGCAGGGGGTGTTAAGGTCACCTGCCACAACGAGCTGAGCTCTCCAGGGGACACTCCTAATGGTGGCAGCCAGCTTAGTCCAGAAGATTTCACGAGCAGCAAGGCAATCGTCGGCGCTGGGGGTTTCAGACCAAACATGCTGGTAGGTGGCTACAACATACGTAGCAGGGGAGGTCTCAAGCCTCAGCATCATAAGTCGACCTGGCATGTCCGCCGTGAAGCGAATGGCGGAGCCTGGCACAAGAGTTTTGTGCACAAGAACAAGGATGCCAGCTTGTCGATTACTAAGGCCCGAATGAACAACATTGTAGGAGGCCAGCTCCCATTCTGAAGTAAAGCTCCAGTGCGTTTCAGTGAGTATGCAAACGTGCACCATGGACCCCCTTGCATGGCACTGCTCCAACCAAGTCTCAACTTCAAGAAGTTTGGCCGTGGTGAGGCCTCCAGTGTTCCAGGCCATTATCCTCCATCGAGAAGGAGAGTTGCCAGCAAGATAAGAGGGAGCATGATGACGACTCTCAGTAGAGGGGGATGCTACCGAGTGACGGGGAGCACTGCCTAGGGATTTTAAGGTGTGCAACCGGCCCCTATACATGGTGGACCCATTAGCGTTGGCTCTGCGGACAGCTCTATGAAAGGAACGCTTTCCAGTTTTGGAGAGTTGCGCATAAACAGTTTGTTGGACGGATGATTCATGTTGATGGGTAACATCAGTTCCACGATGCTTCGCTTCATGAAGTGAGCTTGTGATGCTACTTGCTCTACAAGCTTCAGCAGGCCTCGTGACTATGCCTGCAACCCTCGCGTCAGTGGCAGTTGCTCGGGATGGTATGAGACTTTGTATTAACAGAGCTCCTAGCAACCTACCACCCCAGGACTTGGGACCTGGGCAGCTTGCAGTGTAACTATGTGTTGCGGAAACGCACCCGGGCTGGTGCAAGTTGTCAGCTGGTGAGTGATCGGAGTTGGGGGGAATGGCCTTAGAAGGGGAACTAGAGCGCCTAGGTGACGGGAGCGGTCTGCGATGGACCGCAGCACTCAAGAAAACTGGCCTTAAAACGCAAAAATGCGTGCACAACCAACTACTAAGAAATTTAGCCGTCAAAGTCTTGGCTAGAGAGTGAAGCTGATTTGCAATACAAGTCCAGTCTGGAATTGCATGCACCCACCTAGCTCTCTCTCTTCTTCTTGCCGGGCCTTGGCGGCGATGTTGGTACCGAGAGCCCCAGCTAAGGACACGTAGCGGAGGAGAAACCTCCGAGGTGTCTGTCTGCAGCAGGGCCAGCGGGCATCGCGGGCCGGTCCTCACCCAAACCCAAGCAAGAGTCAGGCTACGAGTGCACCTTGCTCTCCTCACAGCAGGGAACAGACCAGTCAGAGAGCTGCGCATGGCCATGTATGCTGCCCCTTCACAGGTGTCATGCTGCTCCGGGTCAGTTGCCGGCACTAGTGAGACCGTCCCACACAACGGGGGCATCCCATCACTGCGCACGTCCACCTGGCCAGTCACACTCGGCTTCGGTTCCTCAGGCGCAGCAAAGGTAGGCGGGTTCCTCAGGGCTTGCGCAACCCATGAGGGCATGTTGTCCAGCGGGAGGTCTGCGCCGCGGCCCTGACGGAACAACTGCATGTCGGTGGCATGCTCCGAGTGGCACACGTCCTCGTCATCAAGCTGGATGATATCCGGCGGGGGCGGCGGGGAAGACATCGAAGATTCTTCGAGATCCTGCGTGTCTGCAGGCAGAGCGCGAGGAGGTGGTACCGGAGGCTCATGGATTTCAGCTTTGAGTTGACGTCGTGCCCTAGGTGGGCTGGGCGGCATGCTGAACACTGTGAGCGGCCGTGGCGTACGAGGCCGTCTGGATCCTTCCTCTTCTTCAGCCGATTCTTGTTGCATCCTATCGCGCAGCCATTGACGAGTCCTCTTGTCGGGTCTTCTCGCCTCGCGCTGATAATCACGCTCCGTCTTCTGCCTGGGCTGGCGCTGCTTTTGGAACTACCTGTCATTGAGGCCTTTGTCCCGGCAGACGTCTGTCGGCATCTCCTCGGTTGCGGGTTGTATGAGAGGGCATTTGCCTCCCTCGTAGTTTGGGCAGCAGAGCTTGATAAGGAGAGCACCTGCTTTTGGAATGGAAATTGAACAACAATTAATATAGCCTTACAAGCGCTCACCCTCAACCTCTTGCACCGAAGTGAGGAAGATATAGAAATCGAAGCGAAATCTTCCTCTAGAAATTCATATCCTTAATCCAAGGTATATAAAATTATACACAAAGATTCCTCCGAATCTTAAGAGATATAGAAATTATAACGAATCCTTCCTCAAAGATCCCAAATCTATAGATATTATAAGCAAATCATGTTTTTAAGTTCTAAATTTGAATGAAACCTTCCTCAAGAATTAAATAGTACTAGAGTTGACCCGCTGCTTCCAGCAGCGGTGGTTCAAGAAAAAGTGAAGAAAATACGGGAGTATAAGCTCATTATAGTTGCCCCAACCAGAACAACAAGGGGAAAGTACGCCATGCCACTTTTTAAGTGGCCTGCACTATGGCACATGTAGTGCCATCGGCCCTCTGACACAAGGGAAAGAAATTTCCTTGCTTTGCTGACTGCTGAGCCAAGCTCTGGAATGCAATTGAAATTTCAATCGCAAACTTAAACAATCCTAAACAACACATGTCCCAAGAATCTGTCATGCATACATAAGCAAAGTACTCTCTGAAGCTCACACCTGAGCACAAATTTGCTTAGTGTCCCACCTATGAGGTTTGGGACGATGCATATTAAATTCCAAACTTTTGTTCTGGCCCAAAATTGCTCAAAGATAAGCTCCGACAGACAATTTTGGTTTTGGTGCAACTATAAGGCAACGTCATGCAAGCATGAAGTACAGCTTATAGTTGCCCCAACCAGAACAACATCCTTCATACGCAATGATATAAATTCTGCCCGCAGGCGAGCTACAGGGAATTATCCAACATTCTATTTCGAGGGGAAACGCGTTGAACTCAGCATCAACATATCGGATTCCCAAATCATGCAACTCAAACTCATCACACTTCACACTCTAACACATGCGCACTTTTTCTTCATCGGCACGCCGAGAAAATGGGGAAAGTACGCCATGCCACTTTTTAAGTGGCCTGCACTATGGCACATGTAGTGCCATCGGCCCTCTGACACAACTGATGTGTCGGCCCCATTCATCTCCCCCACTTCTCTTTGGCCGGCGCATCAAGTGCTTTCAAGAGTGCAATAAGTCATCGGACATTTGACCTCGTCGCGCAAGAAATCCCCCAGGTAACGCAGTTTGTCCCACTCACCCCGAGAGGGGGCGTCGGAAGGGTTGCTTTCACTGGCAACCCTGTGGAACCATGCTAGGCACGGCGCCGCCTCGTCCGCAGCCTCTAGTTGCATGAGCAGCTCACGCCAGGAGGTATCAGCAGCATTCCCGTTTATACACGAGCTGTGGACACCCGTGTGGTCCACGAAGAAGAAGACCCTGTTCCCCCCTAGTGCCCTGGACCACAAGACCCTGGCTAAAACCACGGCGTACAGCTCAACCTGGCCTATGATGTGCTTGCGCCCCCGTGCCCACCGTTGGATCAAGGCCTCAGGAACTTTGGCACCAAAGACACGGGGCTTCGACCCAGGAGCGATGAGAACGCCTCCCACAGCCGCATGAAAGGAACTTCCACAGGGATCGCATGCTCCATCGGTAAACACAAGGACTGGGGCAGATGCAGGGCTCGCTGAAAGCTGACGGGGAACCCCCTTCAAAAGGCGAGCACGTAGCAAAGCAACCGCATCGAACTGTGACTGGCTTAGCTCCACGCTGAATGCAGCAGCCCGCTCCAGGTTCCTCAGATCAGAAATGGCCAGGCGGCCCGTGCGTCCCAACATCTGCGACTCAAGAAATTGCAGTCTCCCCAAAAGGGAGGGCACCTCGCGAACCAGCACCTTTCGATCCCTCATCACGCCTGCAAGTGTCTCACACATCGCCGCAGCCCGTTCCTGTTTGTTTGACACGCACACGTGCCCAAAGGACGGGTCGCTTGTATCCAGGACAACTCCCAGCATCTCGCTAGCAGAGCTGAAAGGCTGCTCTTTGTCGCGCGATAGCGTGAGCCCAAGGAGGTCCATGACCGAATGCACCGCATTATCAGTGCCCCCACTAAGCATCGCAGGAGCCATTGTTGGGTAGTCGTCATAGTAACATGCCGTTACTACGCCGACTTCCCAAAGGATCCGCTGCAGCAACAGGGACACTCGATTGAAGTGCATCACCGCAGCCGACGAACCGAAGGGCAAGGTGTTGCACGGAAATGCATACACCCGGTCGTCGGTAGGGTTCTTGAGAATCAGGACTGCCTTCGGCTTCTCTCCCGGGTGAAGAGGTAGTTGTTTGTACGCAGCTCTAAGGTCATAGGTCTTCGTGAGTGGACGCAGTTTCTCGCGATCCGCCCAAACTTTGTGCAACCTGCCCTCGAGGGACGTGCCGTCACTCAAAACAAACTTCACCCAACCGGAACCCAAGGAACAACGGAATACCTGCAGGCAAACCCAGCAAAGCTCATCCAGTGCTTTCAGGCTGACACGCTCGAAACACCCAAAACAGGAGTTCACGCCGGATTCGGAGAAGTCGTCGATTGGACGAAGCTTTCCCTGCATTACACTGAATCGGCGACAAGGCGACCATCCCTGCGGATACACTTCTTCCAGCTGCTCTCTAGTGTAAGGACCATCAAGCCAAGCCTTTGATGTTGCATCTGCTTCTTCAAGAGTGACGTTCCACAGCTCTTGCGCATGCTCACCACAAACTTGGCTGGACACCTTGTCCCACAGAGAATCCCTCAAGACGGCCGCACCTTCCCAAAAATCTTGCTCGGAGCTAAGTGCCGGCTTTTCGTCCGGATGGAAAACCCCAGTACACGGCATATAGCCAGTGAGTTTGAACCCCACCTCCAAGTCGTGATGAAGTTGCTTGTCAGGCCACTCAAGAGATTCGGCAATACGCTTAAGAAGGCACAGGCGCTTGCCTCCCAAAACACGCCTCACCGAAGGTTCAAGCTTTTGCTTCAAGGCATGCTGCTCGCCCTCAAGCTCAACAGCCCATTGTCTCCAGAGCCTGATTTTCTCCAGTCTCCGTCGCACAATCGCTACCGGGCCTTGCACAAGGAGGTCGAAGAGCACGCGAACCAGTCCGTCCGGAAGTGCCCTGGCAGTATCAAAGGGGCGAACAAGCTGCTTGGCCTCCTGCACGAAAACCTCTGGAGATCGATACACACCGAAAGTGTAAAAACGACAAGAAGCTGCATCCACCTGGAGCTCATCTCCCAGCTCACCTGCGCGGGTGTCGGCACCACCCCTTTCAACGGACACACGCAGCAGTTTAGCCTTGGCAGGCACCTGCAACCAAGGTTTTTCCAAGCAGTTCTTAGCATTCAGCGGGGGGGCTTCGGAGGAAGCCACTGACACGGTATGCGCAAATTCGCTGATGACAGGCGCGAAACGGCGACCTCGGGGCTGAACCTGCCCTGCTGCTCGGGCATTAGCTAGCTCAGAAGTCTGAAGCTTGCTCGGAAGAAGCTGACGCTCTGCAGCGACGTCATCGATGCAGGCAACAAGCCGTTCACAGAGAAGTTTTGGGTAGGCGGCCTCCAAAGCTGTGGCATACGCGCCGTCCACAACCCAAGCATCATGCTTTGGGCATCCCGGGCAAGGCCCGCTGAGGCGGCCCAAAACTGGGTGGTAGGACAGGAAAGCTGTAGCCTTCTTGCGTGTGGAACCATGCAAGCATGCATCGAAGCTTACTAAGGTAAGTCTCTGCACCAAGGATTGGAAGCAGGGCAAGTGCCAAAGCCACGAGTGTAATGGATTTTCCACCGAGAAATGGACGCAAGCATGATTGGACAGGAGCCAGTGGCAAAAGGCAGCCGTCTCCCGATAGATAGCGTTGGCGCTAGCAACCGAGCTGCCTCAACCTCGGACAGATCGGGCCGTCCCCAAGGGTGGCGAAGGGACCTAAGCGGGCGCGGTCCCTTCCCAATATCGCGCGCAAGGCTGGCTGTGCCGCATGGCGGTGCGATATGCACCCACACAACGTCGCGTGTCTCAACAAGACGCCTGATGAGGTCCCAGGTGCGGGACAAGCGCAAGTCCATCTGCAGCACATGAACATAAGGTCTATGCTTACTGTGGCCCCAATCCAACGGCACGACCGCGTACCCGGCCTCTTTGGCTACGCAAGACAGAAGGGCAGAGCCCGCACACAACTCGAGCACAAGGGGGCGAGAGGTCGACTTTTTTTCTTTCTTTCAAGGGAATTTGGCAGTGTGCGTGCAAAAGACACAGAAAAGCCAGGACCCGCTCAAAATGCGACAGAGGACTTACAAGACATCCTTTCTGAACGCGGCACGGTTATGGGCTTTATCCCGGATAGTCCTCAAGATATGGGCTTCCGCGATGCCGAGACGGACGTCTTCGGGACCCCCATGGACAGAGACAGTGTCTTGGAGGGTGGGCATGCGAAAGAAAGCATGCGAGTACTCCCAAGCCTGAGGCCGAGGAGTATTGAGTCTGTGATACGCAAGCGCGATAGTAGTTTCCGCCCAGCGAGGACGACGACGACCGCGACGCCGCGTAGAGGAGAGTCGACGGTAAATGAGGACACCCTCCCGAAAACACACACTCCAGGCAGGCAGCGAACAATCACGAAGAATGTGACCAAGGAGCTGCAAACGCCGAGACATGACAACATGGGACAAAGGACGAATAGAAAAACCCCGGTCAGCCAAGACTTTAAGGACAGCCTCGTGAGAAATGCCATCCCCAGTAATATGCGAGTAATAAGCAGAAGGCAGCTTAAGAATGCTGCGAAGCACTTTCATGCCGAGCGTGTCCAGTCGCATATATTGCGACGGTGACAAAGCCTCAGACTCCAACGAATACACCACCACCGCTTGGAAGATAGCAGTGTAGACTTGCAGCTTGACGGACAGAGGGACACCCGACAAACGGAAAAAAGGCTTGAGCTTAGCAAACGCCAAGCGACCAAGCCTAAGACGGTTACGCAGATTGGGATCAGCATCGCCCTTCGGGGTAGTAATAGTACCAAGGTACTCCAGCTCCTCAACCTGCTGCAAAGGGCACACATGAGGGCAGGTCTGTGACTCGTCACAGAAACGGCAGTGGCACCTCTCACCGACCTCAGCCATAGCAGGGATGATGGGCCACTCCGAATTGACTGCGAGATGGAAGGTCTTAGCAGGATGAAGAACCAAGCCTGCAGCAGAAGCGACCTCTTGGAGGACGTGGAGCATACGGTTCGCCGTTTGACCCGTACGTGCCATCAGCAGCGTGTCATCCGCGTACTCCAGATCCGAAGTGGGGGACTCACGAGAAAGCGTCCAAGGACGCTGCTGGTAGCGATCAAAGAACACGCCATCGGCAGACTCAAAAACAACGGAGAGCACAGCGACGAACAAAAAAGGGGAAAGCGGACACCCCTGGCGGATACCTCTCAAAAAGGGGTAATCCGAAGAAGCGACTCCAAATTTGACCCGGAAGATCGTGTCATGGTAGAGAGCCATGATGACCCTCCGAAATTGGGCAGGAACCCCGAGATGGGTAAGCGCCCAATCAATAGACGAGTGGTGAATGGAGTCGAAGGCGAGCCTCCAGTCCAGAGAAATGACGTGGAGCGTGCCCCCATACTGCTCAAACAGCTCCACCATGCGTTTAAGGAGGAAAACGCACTGCGAGGAAGAACGAGCTGGACGAAAACCATATTGGGAACCACGCAAACGGTCCTCAACATATTTGGCGAGACGACACCGCAGGACGCAGGCGAACAGCTTGTAAAAAGAATTCAACAAAGCAATGGGCCTATAGTTACTGGCCTCCAACGGGCAGTGCTTTTTGAACAAAGCCACTACCATGGCCTCACGCCAACTTTGGGGGTGTGGGCCACCCTCAATCATGTCCGAGAACAAAGCAGCAATAAGAAGAAGCGTCGGCAGTGTAAGACGACGAAAAACATCCGCCGGAACTTCATCCGTCCCCGGTGCTTTCCCACGCTTCGTGCGGGCGATAGCTCCCAGGAGCTCACCCAGAGACACCTTGCAGGTCAGGCCATCCACCGGAATAGGAGGATGAGGGTCCCCAAGCGGGGGTGGAAGGAACGGCCCAGGGAGCGACCATCTTTGCGCATAATGCTGCGCGAACTCCTCCGCAATGTTATACCCAGTGACCAGGCCTGTGGACGACTTGATCGCCACTGGTCTGGAGTGGAAGGCAGAGCGAAGAGAAGCCAAAACCTTCCAGGGCGGTGAGCGGGGGTCATGGTCCAACAGACGAGCTGTTGTCCAATCCCTCTTGTCACGGCGTGCCCTTTTGCGAATCTCCTTATGGTGGGCAACCTCCTGCTCATGGGTTGCCAACCCATTCGTGCGCAGGAAAGCGAGTTCATCGATTTTGGCCAACGTGGCCTCGGAGATCCACGGCTTTTTGGCCTTCCGAGGAGGCCGTCGCAACATTTGCGAAGAAATGAGAGCGATAAGGCCCTCATAAGAAAGACTGAGGGCGGGAGGCAGACTGGGGACCTGAAGAGGCTGAATGAGAGCGCCCCAACGGCCAACCCAAGAACAGCTGCCGAGGGCACCGGATTTAGCGAGCTCATCAGCACGCTCATTGCCGGGGACCCCCTTGTGAGCCCGAACATGTTGAAAGCAAAAGAAATGGCGTTGCTGCGCACAAGCGAGGTGAAGCAGCAGCTTTTCAACCAACTCTGGATGCTTCGAGGTAATCCAGTCTAAAGAGGCAGTGTACATAGCGAAATGCGAGTCTGGACGAACCACAAAAGTCGTGGCTACCGGAAACTCGCGAATGAGAAGATCAAGAAGCTCAAGAAGCGAAACAACCTCAGCCGTGTTATTGGTACAAAGCAAGGTGCCCTGGTAGGCTGGCCTCGAAGGGTCAGTCTCAACCCAACCGTGCGAGGAAAGAAGTGGAGACCGACCTTCAACATCAAAGCAGATGGAGAAGCCCCAGCCCGCCGCACCGGCGCCCGCTGAACCATCAGTGAAAACGTAAAAGACCGGACCTTCCGGCCTCTGGTCAAAAGTCGGGAGCTGCAATTGCGGTGGAAGGACCAGACCGGGTCTGTTGCCACAGGTTTTGACACGCCCTGCATCTTTAAATTGGTATTTGAAAACCAAAGGGTAGTGGTGGGAATCAAAAGCGAAAGAATGAAGGCCATGAATGCCATGAATGCTGTTCTTCCGAGTCGCAGGGACCAAAACAAAGTCGAGAATGTGATAATCCTGCGGAGCCGGATCAAAGATAGAACTTCCGGCGCCAATTTCACGGAACGTGCAAACTGGCTTCGAGGTGAAAGTGTTGAGCAACAGCAAGTTGCGCTCATGCGCAAAACTAAGAAGGTTCGCCCGATTATTCCATTCCTCAGTGTGAATCACACTGGAGGTGCCAAAAAGCGCGTCGCCAAACACAGGCGGATCCTCCGCCAGTTTCCGTATGAGTCTCGAATTGAAGTCCCCAGCGATGACGATGGGGCTGCTGGAGTTGGAACGCGGGACAATACTAGCGAGCAGGTCCCAGAAAGCCTCCTTGCGCTCTCTATCAAGCGCAGGATCCGGGAGAGTGCTGGGGGCATAAATGCTGAAAAAGGTGGAAGCACGCGGTCTGGTGTTGATTTCCAGAGCAGCGACTCTCGCGTGATAAGGCGTGAAACGAATCACGTATTTACGCATGTGAGGCGCAAGGATAAAACCTACCCCAGCATGCGCGTCACATTTACGATCAGAAGAGCCGACTAAATAGAAAAGATGATCCCGAATGCAATACGAAGCAGCACCTTGTGTGTGTGTTTCCTGGAGAAGAACAATGTCCAAGTGGTAGGTTTCCATAGCTCTGACAAGCACGTGATGCTTGCCCGGGCTTCGGAGACCCTCCACGTTCCAGGTGGCGCAAAGGAAGCCTTTAAGGCGCGCCGCCCGGATCAGAGTGGGATTACGAGTTCCCACCTCTGGAGCTGGCAAAGAAGCCTTAAAGGCGCCAGCATTGGAAGACAAGTCACAGCCAACCGTGTGAAGAGCTTCTTGAACCCTTTGGGAATCCCTCGGAGCATCAACAACTAGGGTCAATTTTTGGAGCTCCGTCTTCAAAGAACGGTAGCGTTGCCGGTTGGCACGCCTGACGAGCCGAAAATTCTCTACTCTACGCGAGCGAGCCGCCACAGAACGCCTGGACTTGCGACGGGATTCCATATCAGGGGGCACTTCGCTGCCGCTCGGATCCCTGCGGACACCGACAGAACGCAACAAGTAGCGCGTCTGCTCAAGCCACTGGGGAAAAGAACGACGGCATCCCGCCTCACCTACGGAGGTGTGCCCACGCGCTAGAACATCCATGAAAGATTGAATCGCGACAGTGCGACGAAGAATCAAGTACTGGAACACAGACTTGCGCGAGTAAAACACCACGAGAGAAGGAATCTTAGTGTCGTGCAGAAGGAAAGCGCGGAAAACTCGCATACCATTTTGGAGGTAGCACTGAGTGGAATCGTGCCAAAGCGCAGACGAACGCGCTGGCCTCTGCCAAGCACCTCTTTCAAAGCTTAACGTGGAAAGCCGAAGAGTGGCATCGGAGATACTACCTCGACCGATAGCAAGAACGCGATCAATCAAGGACTTATTTCCATGCCGCGTGTACATCAAAGAGTTCAAAGCCTCTGCGCAAACGCGGTCCCAACCGCAAACTGTGTGAGTCAAAACTGGCACCAAATGTGCCTGCGTTGGGGGCAGCGGACTATGTGCCCGACCTACAAAGCAGACTCGAGCGAAGTCCTGCCGACACTTCAAAAACATGTCAAAGGCTGCCATCGGCAGGCCAGGACAGAAAACCGCAAAGAACGGCAGAAAGCGGAGAAGGAAAAACGCACAAGCGATCCCTAGTCACCACCAGCCCTTCTTGCTCTTGCCCTTGCCCTTGCCCTTGCCCTTGGAGTAGGACCAGCCGCCACCGGGAGCCCAAACGCCACCCGTCGCGTGCCAATCCGGGTTTCTGGCAGCCTTCGCCTTAGCCTTGGATTTTGCCTTCTGCTTTTGCTGAGCCTCGCCACTGTTGCCTTTCCCCTTCTTCTTGACCTCCTGGGCGGCCTCCTCGTCATCCTCATCCAACTCCTTCTTGGTGATCTCCTTGGCCTTGCGCTTCTCCTCCTGTTCCTTTGCCCATGAGTCATCCCTCAACTCCAGATTCACTTGTGGGTTGAGAGCCAAACGGCCTTGACTGCGTAGGACCGTGCTATATGCCAAATCGCCGAGAATGCTGGCGTTGGGATGTCGTAGGAGGACTTTGCTTTGCTGGTCGGTCAGCGCAAACACGAACAAAGGATGCATAGGAGGGGATTCGTCATGCAGAACCTGTTGGTACGTACTGACTTCGCGAGCTCGCGTGCCTCCCAAACACTTAGCCAACTTCACCGCACGGCACTTCGAAGTAGTATCCGCTAACTGCTGGTTGAACTCACCAATGAAATTGGCGCGAGCATAGTCGAAGATGGATTGCACGAGGCCCAGTTCCTGGACGAACAAAGTTTCACTGCCCTTGTGGAAGCGGGTCATGAGGTGGCAGATCACATCCTGCTGTTTCGAGTCCTTGGGTCGAAACATGAGCTGGCCGAAATCGGCCTTGGAGATGATGGAACCCTGGCCGTGCAACGGGCACTCCGGTCGTAACAGGAGCGCATGCATGGTTTTGATGGGAAGCATCGCGAGGAGCTTCGACTGCGGCTGGTATTTCTCCAGACGCAATTCCTTGCCAGGCACCGTCTCCTCCTTACCCTCGACCTTGTACTGCAGTTTCGGGAGCTTGCCAAGTGAGGATTGCTTCTGGAACTGCGAATACGCATCATGACAACTCTGGGCCCGAATGAACTGGAGTACTGCCAAAGCATGTTTCGAGCTGTAGCTATGGGTGACCATATCCTGAAGGTCGTCGTACTTGCAAAACGACTTGACGAAGGCCTTCAAATTGCCGATGGACGCCGTAGGAGGCAACTGGCTCAGTAGGAGTGTGCGACGCGCGACGTCTGCCTCCAGAATTTCCAAGCGGTCCTCCACTTGGTTCAACCTGGAGCCGAAGATGCGGTTGCAATCGTGCTGGGCTGCCATCGCATCCGTGACCTTTTGGGACAAGGCTTGAAGGTCGCGAACGTGGGTGTCTTTGTGGAAGGAAATGAGGGCCTGCTTGATGGTGTCCTCGACTGCAAGCTCTGCAATCTCATCGAAGTCCGTTTGCATGGCCTCGCGCTCTGGGAGCTGCATCATGGCCACACGCTCAAAGGACTGCTTGTCTTTGTCGAAAAAGAACCCACCACGCGTGGCACTATTTGCCAGGAGAAGCACAAAATCCCTGGTGTCCTTATCACGCAGGGCGTGCTTTTGTGGCTCAGAAAGATCCTCCCAAGGAACATTGAGGGCCCCTTCCACTTCTTGTTTTGCTTGCAGTTCATCGGCCTCGATCTTTACAATCTGCGGAACTGCTGAAGGATTGGGCGATGTGGAGGAAGCACCGGAGCCTTGGCTCCGCAGCTGGGCCATGGAGTTGAGAAAGCCTTGCAGCTCTTCGGCAGAAAGCTTGTCACCAAACTGCGCCTTCGCCATGGCCAGCACATCTGCTTGCGCAGGGACATCGGAGGAAGGCTCGGGCTTTGGACGTTTGCCCGCAGGGGTTTCCCCGGAGCCGAACATGATGCCTTAAAGGCGCGGCAAATGGGGGAGGTGCGAAAATGCCCTAAAGGCGCACCGAAGACGAACAGCGGAATGAGACACGCGAGTGTGCCCACCGCCAGCAAGAGCAAAAGCTACGAGCTGTTCAAAGCAAGGAGCCGCTTCTGCAGGCACTGCCGAGCCGTGCGCAGTACCCCAGCAAAGCGGACTATTTGTGGATCGACCGGTATTCGGCCGCTAACGTCTGATTTGAGGCTGCGAGAGGTCGACGGCGGCAGCAAACGAGATGAGTTTTGCACGGGCGGCGCAAGAGGGCCCGAGGCCTCTGCCAATGGCTGGGCTCCTGCAGCTGGAGCGACACCTGACGGGGGTGGCAGGCTTGGACTGGGACTAGCTTCTAGGGGAAACCCTAAGCGCCGCAGCGCTGCCTTAGCGGGGGGCTTTAGCCTCTCCACGAAACGCACCGCCAAGGGAGTACGCAATGCGCATTCTCGCTGGCCGACAAGAGCATAGACGGGCCGTTCCAGGGAACGGGGCCACCGATGACATCGTGGCCTTGAAACTCACGGACTTCGGAGCCCTCACCCTCAACCCAGAGACATCCTCCCTGAAAGGCGGTTAGGGGAGTGATTATATTAGGGAAGTGCGCATTTTGCAGCATGGAAGAGGGGCTCTGATCAAGCACGGCAATGGAAGAGAAGACACACCCGGGGGCCGCATGTTTGAGCCATGCCACGAACAAGGCAATGGATGCAGGATACTTCCCAGTCGTCGTTCGCACGCCGACGACTCCGCCATGCACAAGCGCTCCTGCAGTGAAGCTGCTGCCTTCAGCAGCGCGGGGGGATGGTTCCTTTGGCAAGGTATCGAACAAGCGCACAAGGTCTGAAGCATTCAGCTCACGATGGCCTGCCAAATCCCAAGCCAAGTTCTCAGCTCGATCAAGATCATGTGGTTTTGCACCCTGAAAGAGAATCGGAAAAAGGGCACCCCCAGCATGAAGAGGAGATGCCAAAACAGAACTCACGTGCTCAGCTACATGTGAATGTACGAAGCAGTTTGCTCCACGGCTCACGCGGGGTCTCTTAGGCTCCGGCTGAACCACATGTGCTGAAGGAAAACTTGCGTCGGCCGACGAGGCCGACCCGCCGGTGCCTTGCGAGGCAGCGGCGCCTAGTACTACGGGAGCGCCCGGCTCGAAAATTGCATCCTCTCCGGATGCTGTGCCTTGCTGAGGCACTCTTGGGACCCTGGGTCCCTAGTCAGGCCTGTCCTGACACACTGCTGCGTAAGCTGCAGTCCGCGGCAGGGTGGCTTTTGCCGCACCGCGGAACAGCGCAGACGTGTAAGCCTTTCGGGCACCTGCCGCGAGTGACGGTCTCGCGACAAGTTTTAAGACCGTATCCGAAGCAGATTGGGTCTCCGCCGTTCGTGTGACTCCAACAGCCTTCCAGCCCCTGGGGCATTTTCATCTGTCGAACGGAAGCTTTACCTTGCTTCCCCTTTCCACGGCCCTTCCCTCCAGGAGGGGGCGGCGGAAAGCCGTAAGGCCCACCACGCTTTTTTTTCAGAGCCAGCGCCAATAGCCTCAGGCAAGGGCTGCAACAAGCTGACAAACTCCGTTGAACAGGTGGCGGCTTCGAACACCTGATCCAAAGGCCTTCCTGATGCTGTGACCTGGAGGCCGGCACGTGTCTAATCAGCAAGGCACTGGAACAACTTGCGATCCGCAGCCTGCAACTGCATGAAGGTTGGTAGATTGTGAGTGGAAGGAACAACGTCCAAGCGTGCACTCAGAAGCTTTTCTACCCAACGGCTGTGATGAACAAAATCCAAGAGATTCGCCATCTCGAAGGCAATGCCTCGACGAGACAAAGCAAGGTGGATGAGGAACTCACTGGACGTGTCTGCACGCCCCGGGTCAGGCCTCTCAGTCTTGAGTTTCCCCGAGCTGTCGATGGACAAGACCGACTCTCGCTTGGCACTCGTCTGTGCCTGGTGCTCTTTGCTTGTCAGACGATCCCACTCCAGGTACTGGAGGCGATTCTGTTCATAGATGGCGACACACGCATCCACCAGAGCTCTGATGGCTCCATTCGATTCCGGATGTCCAGCCCCGGCAACTTCTTCACGATAGCGGCGAACCTCTCTGAGCGTTCTGGCACCGAAAGCTTCCTAGGTGCCGTTTCATCGGTCCGCTCCACCAACGAGCGCATCTCACTCATAGTGACAGCAAAGCTCTCATGGAACAACCTGCGAAAGGCTGCCTTCTGCCCCAAACTCGCCGGGCCTCCAAGCGCCGTCTCAAAATTTTTTTTTTTGGACTGACGCCTCTTTACTACATCAGTAGCGCAGTAGGCCGGTCTTGTTGGGCTCGACATAACAGGTGAAACGAAGTCGAGAGCCAAACTGTACAAGCCAGCGAGCGAAAAAGAAGTCGTGACTACAAAGAAGCAACCGCTAGCGCAGAGGCCCTTATTGCAAGACAACTTATCGCAAGACCAGCGAGGTGAGACCAATGCAAACAAGAACCTACCGGCACCAATCACTCAGCTGCCCGTCACCCATAGCAATGCTGCGCCACGTCTGGTACAGACATTAAGCGAAAGTATGGGTAGGCCGTAAGGCAAGGAACCTCCGCCACCTAAACTGCTCAACGCGTCCGTAGAGACAGTCCCCACACAAGCGCCAGGGCCGTAGCAATAGCACTCAGGACTCTTTTTTGGGTTGACAAGGAAGTTGCAAGCCTGAAAACAGGCACAATGCACACAGAGCGCCAGAAGAGGCGCCCCCTCCCTGCCGAGCGGGGGCTGGCAAGGGGCTGGTGTGGCTGCACGGGGCGCTATTAGAGGAGTACCCTATTTGGAGGCTCCTTGTGTTTGCGCCGAAAGTTTTGAGGCTCGACCTCATGGCCATAGGGCGGGCCTGAAGCGCTGCTTGCAAGAGGCCAAATTCTTACAGCCCCGCGCAGCGGCCGATTTTTGAGACGGCACAAGAGCCCCAAAGGCTGCTGGCTGGCACTTGGCTCATGTGCTTCCCAGGTACCGGGAGCCTATCGGCTTGGCATGCTTAGCCTGGTGCAGTTTAAGGCCCCGAAGGCTGCTTAACGGTCTGCAGCCAACCGCGCGTCAAGTGTGAGAGTCAAGGGGCCTTAAAACTCGGAGCCCCGCGCAGCGGCCGATTTTTTTGTGGAGAGCACTTCAAGCAGGTTTACCCCGTGACTACACCTGATGCGGGACCCACAGCAAAGTGCTAGGCCTAGTCACTTCTGGGCCTGCTGGAGAAGGTTGAAGCAGCAGCTCTTCACATCCCTTCTGGGCCTGCTGGCGAAGGCTCCGGCAGCCGTTTGCGGGGCCTAATCACTTCTGGGCCTTCTGGAGAAGTTTTAGGCAGCAGTTTGAGAGGTCTACTCACTGCTGGGCCTTCCGGAGAAGTTTTAGGCAGCCGTTTGAGAGGCCTAATCACTGCTGAGCCTTCCAGGGAAGGTTGAGGCAGCAGTTTGAAAAGCCTAATCACTTCTGGGCCTTCAGGCAACTGTTGGGACAGCAGTTTGAGAGGCCTAATCATTTCTGGGCCTTCAGAAGATGTTTGAGGCATCAGTTTGAGAGGTCTCCCACTGCTGGGCCTTCAGGAAAGTTTTTAGGCAGCAGTTGGAGAGGCCGACCCACTGCTGGGCCTTCCGGAGAAGTTTCAGGCAGCAGTTTGAGAGGCCTAATCACTTCTGAGCCTTCCGCAAAGGTTTAGGCAACAGTTTGATAGGCCAAAGCACTTCTGGGCCTTCCGGAGGCGCCTAATCATTCTGGGCCTTCTGGAGAAGACCTAGGCATCAGTTTGAGAAGCTTACTCCCTTATCGCAGAAGCCGTAACGAGCAAGGTGTGTCCATCGTGCTGCGCAAGATAGACCAACAAATGTCCGTTGTATCCGGCACTCTAAGGGGGTGGCGCTGTCCAGGAGCCATGGCGTTTGTTGACAGGGCCGCGCCGGATTACAGGCCGATTACAGCGATGACGTGCTTGTGGCAAGGAGTGCCCCCGCCAGGCACCCCTCCAGCATGAACAGGCTTGTTTCTGCCGGTTGTTCCAGGCACTTTTCCAGCAGAAACCAGACGATGCTCCGCCCTATGCTGCGACTAGCACTGTCACAAGGGTGAGGGGCAGACCAGAAACCTAAGCAGCAAACCAAACCCTAAATGCAGACTCCTGCACACCCGCCGGCTGCCACCACGCACAGAGCTGCACACAGACGAGCCCGCCAGGCTGATCAACAAGACGCCTTCGCGGAGCCCCGCAGCGCTAGGTGCATAATAGGCAAGTGGATGTAAGGGAGCATTTTGAGGAAAGGGAATGCTACTAAAGGACAGTTTAACACTACACCCAGCACGCTTGCACCGACTGGCCAGACCGTTCGGTTGTTAATCGCCTTTGGTTTGGGGAGCGGCCAGCAGACCTCAACAGTGCGATCCTGAGCCCTCCTACACCCAAAACGCAGGACAACGTGTAGAGTTGCGTCTCACACAGCCGCATGAATTGCGACTCACACAGACGCATGAGGTTTGCGCAGTGTGTGCAAAACGACAGTATTAAGGCTGCGCCCCAACCCGCCTGGCATGCTAGGGGAAAGTGCCCGACAGGACCTGGGCATGGACCTGGGCACCTCGAGCCTGTGCACCTTGAGCCTGTGCATGTGCGGGCACCTGCAAACACGCCTGACCAGGAAGGGCCTGCGCAGCTTGAACCTGTACATTTGCGGACACTTGCGAGCACGCCTGACCCGGAAGGGCCTGAGTGTGTTGGCACCTGCGAGCACGCCTGACCCGGAAGGGCCTGTGCCCCTTGAGCCTGTGCCTTTGCTGGCACTTGTAAGCACGCCTGACCCGGAAGGGCCTGTGCACCTTGAGCCTGCGCATGTGCGGGCACCTGCAAGCACGCCTGACCTGGAAGGGCCTGTGCACCTTGAGCCTGTGCATTTGCAGGCACCTGCTGACCCGGAGGGGCCTGTGCACCTTGAGCCTGCGCGGGCACCTGCAAGCACGCCTGACCCGGAAGGGTCTGTGCACCTTGAGCCTGTGCTTTTGCTGGCACCTGCAAGCACGCCTGACCCGGAGGGGCCTGTTCACCTTGAGCCTGTGCATGTGCAGGCACCTACAGCCACGCCTGCCCCGGACGGGCCTGTGCACCTCGAGCCTGTGCATGTGCGGGCACCTGGCGGCAAGGCTCGTACTAGCTAGGGGGCGTGGCAATTGCACTAAGCGCACTCCACTGTTGCAAAGAGTTGATACGCTGCACGGGTGGGAGAGGCAGGCTTGCTGCTGGGTGTAGGGCAGTTATTCGCATCAACAGGCAAAGGGCTGATGTAAGCCACACAGTGAGCAGCACAGCCCTCACGCATGCAGTGGCTGGTATAGCCACACAGCAAGCAGCACAGCCACCGCACGCGAACTGGATGCATCAAAGGCCTAACCTTTGCTGCGTTCTCGCTCTTACTAGCAGACAAAGGCCAGCGCAATGCGCAAAGCACTTCCTTGGCGTTCTCGCTCTTACTAACCAAGGGAAGCGCACAAACAAACAAACACCCACCTTCCCCGTCCACGACGGCAAATCAACACCAGTCTGCGCATGTGCGGGTACCTGGCGGCAAGGCTCGTACTAGCTAGGGGGCGTGGCACTTGTACTAAGCGCACTCCACTGCTGCAAAGAGTTGATACGCTGCACGGGTGGGAGAGGCAGGCTTGCTGCTGGGTGTAGGGCAGTTATTCAAAGGCCTAACCTTTGCTGCGTTCTCGCTCTTACTAGCAGACAAAGGCCAGCGCAATGCGCAAAGCACTTCCTTGGCGTTCTCGCTCTTACTAACCAAGGGAAGCGCACAAACAAACCTCACCCACCTTCCCCGTGCACAACAGCAAAATCAACACAAGCAACATTTAGCGCCCTCGGCCGGGTGACGAGTGCAGTTTGGGCCAGTCGAGAATGACGCACGGCGTTCAAAAGATAAACATTGATCTCAAACTGCGGCAAAACATGCTCCTATCTTCACATGCACCGCAAAGTTAAAAGGTTTGGTAAAACTAATTCGCACTTGCAACAGAGTGCAGATACCTTACGCCGAAGCTATCCGCACTGCACAGTACAAGAGACACCAAAAATGAGTTAAACGGAAGGGAGCGGGCGCTCCCAACGTTTAAGAAATTAAAGGCGGAAGAGAACGGGCGTTCTCAACATCAAGGAACGGGTGTTCCCAGCAGTTAAGGAATTAGATGCGATTGAAGTGACAGGACAGCTGAGGGCTCAGTTGACGTCACTTTTGAAGGTTGGGAGCGGGCGTACCCAACAGTCAGTGTGCACCGAACAAAGACTAAAGGGCAAACCAAGCTTGCGGTGTTGAAATCGCTAAAATCCAAAGCCAAGCTCTGGATTCTTCTTGCAAGCGGGCACTCACAAGGAACTGCACAATGCTAAGGGGCCCCAGCTACAAAGCAAACACAGCACCAAGCTCACCTACGCCTCCACACTATCCCAGAGGGCAGCTACCTACGAGTAGGGTTCCAAGCAAAGCAGGACCTTTAGCAACGGACTCCCACCTCTCCTACGGCTCCCCTGGTGGCTTAACCACCTCGAGCAGACGCGGCCTTGAGCCAAAGGGCTTGAGCCAAAAGGACGACGGGCCAAGCGCCGTCTCAAAAGCGGCGATGAGCTCCTTGTCATCACCAGATCCTGGCGTATAGCTTGACATGAAGGCTACCCGGGCCAGAGTAGTGATGCCAGCCTGCTTAAGGGCTGCGACATCAGCTTCTAAGCCTACCTTCACACATCTCGCAGAGAACACTGACCACTCTCCGAGTATGCAGCCATCTTTGACGGCCACCCTTGCTTTTAGACTTGCACGTGACTTCTATGCTTCAAAGGCAGCAGAGTTGGGTACTGGTCCTTTTCTTAACAGTGTGGCTGCCTTGGGTGTGAAAGCCACGTCTACCTTGCACTCGCGTGCGAATGCCCTTATGAGGTATGTTGCTTGGGCTTCGGGCAAGACTGCGACAGTTTTTCCCGCCGCTAAGCCTCTTGTGTATGCTTACTTCGATGATGCGAAGGACAAGGCTGCGCCGACTTCTTTGAAGAGTGTTTTCTCAGCTTTTGCCTTTGCAAAGTATGTTGTGGGCTTGAAGGGTGTTGACGAGGTTTTAGAGTCGGGTCGTGTTCGGAGCCTGGCGCCAGGCTTTTCTTGCAGAAAAGGAAACTCCTTCACGAAACTCCTTGAAAGTCGAACATCAGGGGAGGCCCACACACGCGAAGCCAGAATTGCCTAGATTTTTCGACCCCAGATTTGGAGTCGCGTAAACTGGCAAACATGTGTACAGTACAGGAACGACTTGGTCTCCTAGGACTTGCTGAAAATCAAGCCCCAAAAAACAATCTCGAAACCAAACAAGTTGGCCTGATGTGGCCTCAAACCCACACGGTCTTGCTTTGTTGCGACACGTTTGTGGCCTGTTGTGGCCTGACGTGGCCTGAAAACCACACGTTTGTGGCCTGTTGTGGCCTGACGTGGCCTCAAAAACACACGTTTGTGGCCTGTTGTGGCCTGATGTGGCCTCAAAAACACACGTTTGTGGCCTGTTGTGGCCTTGTTGTGGCCTCACGGCGTATTTTTCCCCGGAAAAATGCATTTGTGGCCATGGGGACTCGGGACCCTATAATACTATTGAAAGGGTCCCCACGCACAGCAGACGTAGGGTAATGAGGCCAGATCCGAAGACCGACCAGAATTTTAATCCAGGTTTTTTCCCAAGTCGCTTATCTTCTAAACTGAACATTGTTACAAGTGTTCAAAGACGACCTATGCTCTGTTAGGCGCCGAAGAAAAGTTGGCAGACATAGAAATCACGTGGGGTCCCATGGCTTCACCACTCCTCCGCTGCCCGTCACTGCATCACTTTCTCTCACTCCGTCGTCCTCGCTTCCTCACTCTTTCTCTCACTCTCACTCTCACTCTCACTTTCACTCTCACTTTCACTCTCACTCTCACTTTCACTCTCACTTTCACTCTCACTCTCACTTTCATTCTCACTCTCACTCTCACTCTCGCTCTCGCTCTCGCTCTCACTCTCATCCTCACACACTCACAGACACTCTGTCACTCTCTCACACGCAAGCACTTGCTGCTCCAAAACATACGTCTGTTTGGCTCTGGCAAAGACCAGGGTCGATGGTGCTATAAATTCAAAATGCTGTATAGACAGGTCTGACCCATCAACGGCGCGTTAACTGCCGCAAAAACTGAGATTGGAGACAGCGCCAAAATATGTCCAAGCATGAATGCACTTGTGGCATCCGTTCACCAGCCCCACAACCTGACCATTGTTAGAACCCCAATGAGGGTGCTCGGCAACAGCTGATTCGCTAGGAGCACAAGCCGTTCCTGTACAGTGGGTATCCTCGCTGTTCAAAGCCCAAGCCTGCCAAAAGCTTTCATTCTGCAATGTCCAGCAGACGACTCTGTGCAACAGCAGAAAAAACGTTGAGCCACGTTGGTCAACTTTCCGAGCTTGAAGGGCGCCTCCTATCCACAGAAAACACCGACAAAGACCTGCAGCTCAACTGGACCAGCAGAATTGAGGAGGCGCCCTTCAAGCTCGGGAAGTTGACCAACGTGGCTCAACGTTTTCTGCTGTTGCAGTCGTCTGCTGGACATTGCAGAATGAAAGCTTTTGGCAGGCCTGGGCTTGAACAGTGAGGACACCTACTGTGCAGGAACGGCTTGTGCTCCTAGCGAATCAGCTGAGTGAGAGTGAAAGTGAGAGTGAAAGTGAGAGTGAGAGTGAAAGTGAGAGTGAAAAGTGAGAGTGAGAGTGAGAGTGAGAGTGAGAGTGAGAGAAAGAGTGAGGAAGCGAGGACGACGGAGTGAGAGAAAGTGATGCAGTGACGGGCAGCGGAGGTGGTGAAGCCATGGGACCCCACGTGATTTCGATGTCTGCCAGCTTTTCTTCGGCGCCTAACAGAGCATAGGTCGTCTTTGAACACTTGTAAGTTCAGTTTTGAAGATAAGCGACTTCGGAAAAAAACCTGGATTAAATTCTGGTCGGTCTTCGGATCTGGCCTCATTACCCTAAGTCTGCTGTGCGTGGGGACCCTTTCAATTGTATTATCGGGTCTCGAGTCCCCATAGCCACAAATGCATTTTTCCAGGGAAATACGCCGTGAGGCCACAACAAGGCCACAACAGGCCACAAACGTGTGTTTTTGAGGCCATATCAGGCCACAACAGACCACAAACGTGTGTTTTTGAGGCCACGTCAGGCCACAACAGGCCACAAACGTGTGGTTTTCAGGCCTGACAGGCCACAAACGTGTCGCAACAAAGCAAGACCGTGTGGGTTTGAGGCCACATCAGGCCAACTTGTTTGGTTTCGAGATTGTTTTTTGGGGCTTGATTTTCAGCAAGTCCTAGGAGACCAAGTCGTTCCTGTACTGTACACATGTTTGCCAGTTTACGCGACTCCAAATCTGGGGTCGAAAAATCTTGGCAATTCTGGCTTCGCGTGTGTGGGCCTCCCCTGTGCACGTTTCCTTCATGTTGATCGCTTCCACAAGGAAGCTGCCCTCGGAGGTCGTGGTTCTCAGTAATTGATCTTTCCACGTTAAGTGCTTGTCTGTGGGCCAGAGTCGCCTGGAGTGTGCAGTCTGGAAAGATTGAGCCCAAAAATAAAAGAATTCGCGACCCCAAAACTGGGGTCGCCAAACGGCCCCAATTTTGGGGTCGCGGTTTTACGCCTCCAATTCAGTTCCAAATTGTGCTGCGGGAGCTGGTCCATTTCGCGGCACCATTTTTGGAACCGCGAGACGGCCCCATTTTTTGGCACCGAATTTGAGCCTGTGGGCTCAAGCAACTGGATCTCGTTGGCTGCGCACCTGCGTCGCGCTGAGCGCACGGGGGCTTGTCCGAAGCAGCTGCACACTCGTCTTTGTAATGCTGCAGTGAGGCAGAACTGCAACTGTGGAGGCCCGTCCTCGCGAAGCCAGAATTGCTTGTGTTTTGCGGCCCTGAAAGCAGGTCGCCCGACTTCCCCGGAACTTGGGCTTCGTCCTGGCTCCACAGAAAACACCGACAAAGACCTGCAGCTCAACTGGACCAGCAGAATTGCCAGAACGAAGCCCAAGTTCCGGGGAAGTCGGGCGACCCCGCTTTCAGGGCCGCAAAACACAAGCAATTCTGGCTTCGCGAGGACGGGCCTCCACAGATGTTGCGCTGCTTGAGAGAATTTGTGGTCTTGAAGGAAGGTCCTTGCAGGATAGGGTCCAACAGTCAGGGTCTGGGGGTGGGATGCAGGTAGTGTTTGTGTTTTGAAGCCTTGACTTTGCTTTAAGACCTTGCGTGAGCCTGAGCACGTGCTTAACAGCATCAATACGCAGTACGCCCTTCCTGCAACTTCCGGACACCGCCTGTCTTCCTCAAGTGCGCTGCCCCGCCTCCGAAGAGTCGCTCCTGACGGCGTTGAGGCTTCCGTGGCAAGTGTATGCGCCTCTACACAAATCCCATGCTGCATAAAGCTTTTGTAAAGTGGCAAAAGCCTCAGTTGCATGGTGGCTTGCAGCAGATCTGCGTTTCTCCGGCAGTGACAAAAAAGGGAAAGCGTGTCTTAAGTCTTAAGTATTGTGGCTGAAATGTGCTACAATACATCTCTGAACGATATATGTTTTTGCGCATGTCTTTAAGGTGTATGGTAACTGCATGATACCTTGTAGCATGCAGGCTCACAGCGACTGCTCGTAAGAGCTGTGCTCGACAAATTTTGCACCCGCGGCAGTGACAAAATCCCTAAACATGGCTTAGCGAAGCCCGCTGGGGAATATCATGGAGGACCACTGCTGGGAAATGTCGCTCGAACCTTGGATGATTTGGAGCAGCGAGTGCTTCGCAAAATGGGCCCCTTGGTGGCATGGGCTCGGCATGTGGAAGATTGTGGCTGATCATTGATGTTTTTGTCATGTTTTGGATCAGCTTGTATAGGTTTGTTTTGCTTCGGAGTGATTGGGAATCCGTGTGATCCCATCCTCGATGGTTTATGCCTCGTTGATTTCCAAGGAAATCATACGAGTGTGTTTTTGCCCAATACGCTATTTAAAGTGAGTGTGCAGTGTGTAGGAACTTCGTTCTGAAGCTGAGTTTAAGCTCACAAGAGAGAATTCGTTTAGTTTGTGCACTTCGTGACTTTTGGCTCAAGTGGCTCTGACTGTGAAAAAGAGAGAGCTGTCCGCACTTGTGTGAGAGGTCAGGGTTCGTGCTTTCAAGGGAAAAGGTACCAGAGGGACCTTCGTTTTTTCACGTGGTAGCGGAGCTTGTGCCTTGTGGTACGAGCCCGTGTATGGTCTTTGGTTGTCTGTCAGGACTCTGTGAGTGCCTGGAGGCAAGTTTGGGTTTGGAGCCCAGACTGCCAGTGGACCGGAATCTCTTGTACTCGGACCGTGTAAGTGAGTACCGGGAAGCCTACCCTGTGAGGAGGCGGATCCGGACTCATCAGGCTTGGAAGCAGTTGGTTCAGCGGCTGTTGAGGCACTTTGGAGCCCGGGCAAGGTGGTTTGTCTGGAACTGGATTGGTTGTGACCGATCTTGGAGGAATACGGTGCTTGGTAGAGTAGAACTAAGGTTCTTCAGGAGCCTGGACCATCTGGTGTTGGTGAGAGAATTTTCGCCAGAAGACGTTGTGGAGAGACTGCAGGCTGGAGCCTGAGTTCAGGAACTATGTTGAATACACCCCCACGACATACCAGTGGAGCTCATGTGAGGAGTCCAAGAGGTGGACGAGAGCGTGGAAGCTCTGTGCCCATCATGGATGCTGAGACAAGGCGAAGGGTAGACCCTTTTCCGGGTTTGGGAAATCCCAACCCACTGTGGGTGCAAGGTTTGGCACAAGGAAGCCAACCTGTGTATGGCCCAGTGCCCAGAGGTCGAACTCCCGCCAGAAGCCCTCATGGGGTAGCTACTGGAGCACCCCAACAGACAATGGGAGGCCCTTCGTTTCCCCCTGGTTTGCCTCAGCAAGCGGTAGGAAGTCCTTCGTTACCACCAGGACTATCCACTGGACCTCCTCAACCTGTGGTGACACCATCACAAACATCACCCGACGTGCAAGGGTTGACGAGACAAGTGCGAGAATTGGAAAGCATGATGCAGCAACTGGTTGTGCAGCAACAGCAGTTTATGCAAACGATGACTTCGTCCATGGTGCAGCAACAGCAGCAGCATCAGCAGTGGATGATACAGCAGCATCAGCAACAGCAGCCACAGCAACAGCAACAGGTGAATCCCCCCTTACCTCAGGATGGTGTTCCTGAGAACATGCCCAGTTCTTCTTCGGGATGTCAAGGTGCATCGCCAGTGGGTACTCCTGCGAAGGGGACCCAGCTTTTTCGGATGGCGAGCCCAAGTCCCCCACTGAGACCTCCACCTCTGGAGCAAGAAAGTGAAAGGGATGTGTTTGCTCGATCGGACAAATGGTTGCCCAGTTTGCCGACCATTGACTTTTCGTCTTGGAAGGATCGCATCTCTGAAGCTCTTGGATTCTTGACCTGGATGGAGAAGCTGACCAGTTGGGTTGGTTTGGGTTCAGAAGTGTTTCCCAATGAGCTCATGCATGCGGTGAAGACTCAAGAAGAGTCTCGGCTGAAACAGGATCGACTTACTGTGGAGCAACAGAAGAGGTCGACGAGGCTGATGCACATCCTGCGACAGACTTTTGCAAATCATGAGAAGAGTTCTCTGATTTTGCAGACATATGTTGAAAGTGAGAGCACTTATCAACAATCTGGTTTTGTGGCTTTGAGATTGCTGGCGAAGGAGTTTTGCCTGAAGTCGCGAGCTGAATGCCTGTTCTTTCGGTCGCAGCTGGTGAATCAAACCGTGAAAGCACCCAGTATTCCGGAGATCATTCGAAAGATTGAGCATGAGTTGAACAAGTACACCAAGCTGCTCAATAGTCTTGATCCCGATGTGCATGCTGGTGGTTTGCAGATCCAAGAAGCGGATTCGGTTATGGTTTTGCTGCGCAGTTTGCCAGATCGGTGTAGAAGCCATTGCTTGTTGCATGGCGATAGTGAATCGTTTGAAGATCTGAAAAGAGTTGCTCTGAAGTTTGAGGTGCAACAAAGGGTGTGGTCAGAAGCCCCTGGCACGAAGCTTCAACCTTTTCGAGATCCCAATGAGGGAAAGGGCAACGAAGGAAAACCAAAAGGCAAAGGAAAGGAACAGAAAGGCAAGCGCGAATCAAGCAAAGGTGCTGGCAAACGAGCTTCAAGCCAGAACAAGAAGGATGTGGAGTGCTATGTGTGTGGTGGAAAGGGACATTATGCCCGCGATTGCTGGTATAAGGAGGGAGATTCAGGCAAGAAGCCCAATTCCCCCAATGCTAAGGCGAAAGCCAAGGCAAAAGGAGATCCCAAGAAGAAGCCCGAAAAGGGAAAGCCCAAAGGAAAAGGCAAAGGAAAGGGGAAGACAGTTGCTGAAGTCTCCCAAGAGGGTGAGTCGAGTGACTACCAGCTAACTGGAGGTGAATGGAATGAACCTGAGTCAGAGGCCCGAGTGGAATCTGTGTTGCAACCTCTGGAAGAATTGCTCGATGAAGTGAGAAAAGAGTGGATTCCCCGGAGTACTGATGAGATAGATTGGTCATGGGAAGTTGAGACGAGAGTCCGGATTGCCGAGTTGGAGCATCGGATCTCTACCGATTTATCTCAGATGTTGCCATCTAAGTCAGTTCGGTCTTTGATGAAACCTCCGATGAATCAAGTCAAAAGCATGGAAAAGGATGATGCAAGCAAATGGTGGTTGATTGACTCAGGAGCATCGGTGACTGTGATTGCGAAAAGATACTTGGATGAGTTCCAGATCTTGGATCGGAAGGCGTTGGGACCTAATGAGAGGTACTCAGCAGCCAACGATACCCCGGTGAATGTCTTCGAGCGAGTTCGCATCCGAGCCTTGCTGCCTATGTATGAAGGAAAGCAGTATCTTGGTTTGACATCGGTGTGTGTGACTGGAGTTGTAGCAGATGTGGCTCACAACATCTTGAGCACCGAGCAGATGGTGAATACTGGTTGGGAAGTGAAGTTCACTCGAAGAGAGATTTCGCTGCGACACGAGAAGAAAGGAGTCATGGGATATGGAGTATCCTGGGCTGGATGTCCTTGGATCTACCTGCAAGGTGATGCTGGAAAGCGAAAGAAAGTAACCTTTGGAAGAACTGAGGTTCGACCCATGGATGTGGATGATGGCCAACGACCGATGGAGGTTGATCAGATGCAGTCAGTGCAGTCAATGACCAAGAAAAAGCAAGAAGAAATGGAGCTGCATCGGATGCGAGGCCACATTCCTTTTTCGTCCGAATGTCCTCATTGTCGGATGACAAGAGGAACAACCCAGCATCGTCGGACCAAGGATGCTCAAGACCGACCCGTGGCGTTGCAAGCAGATTTCTGCTTCATCAACCTGGTAACTGGTACTTTTGCGAAAGACCAGCCGACGGCTCCCAACATGAAAGTACTGGTCATGACTGAAATGTCAACCAGAATGATTGGATGTCTGTTGGTAGGGACCAATGCTGACAATACCTCCAGCTGGATTCGTTATTGGATGAATGCTTTCGGACTGGACATTGCAGGGTCTGCTGTACTGTTGAGGACAGACAGCGAGACAGCGGTGAGCGCCCTCATCAAGAGAGCCAATCTGGGGATTAGGATTGTGACCCAAAGAGCACCTCCGCAGGGACATGAAGCGGTTGGTGGTGTGGAAAGGGCAGTGAGAACACTCAAGGAGTTGTTCAGCACGGTGAGGTTGGATCTACGAGCGCAGGGCTTTGACTTGAAGAGAAGTCCTCGAGCGTTTGAGTTTGGTCTGATTTACTGTGCTGCAATGCACAATCACCATGCAGCTGCCTTTGATGGGAAGAAATCACCCCAGGAGTTGGTACTACAGAGATCCCTCCATGAGTGTGGATCGTCGTTGATAGGTGCTACAGTTCTGGCTGAGCTACCGGATTCGATGAAAACCACGGCGCTCTCCCGGTTTGTGGAAGCAGCCTATGTGTACCCTGAAGTTGGTGGCTTGACTCATGTTGTGAGTGCCATGGTGGATGGTTGTCCAAAACACTTTCGAGCAAAGTCCATCAAGCACATCGTTCCGTTGAAGATTGGGTTGGAGCATTGTCAACATTTGCTCAAGGAGCATGATCCATCGGATACATTGGCTCCCCCGATTCTGAAGGAGAAAGAGGATGGTGTGCCCGATCGGATTGAAGGTGAAGCGGACAAGGCCTTTGAGGGCCGAGTGTCTGATGGACCGACCACAGACATGAGCA
This sequence comes from Symbiodinium natans, assembly GCA_905221605.1. Lineage (NCBI taxonomy): Eukaryota > Dinophyceae > Suessiales > Symbiodiniaceae > Symbiodinium > Symbiodinium natans. Next base: position 21,203 of record CAJNDS010002575.1, on the reverse strand, counting down.
AAGTTGGACCTCCAGCTGCATGGGTGAAGGAACATGGTGGCACAGCGAACTGTCCTGCGTGTGGTCCAAAAAGAGGAAAAGCCAACCACAATGCTGAATGCCGAAAACGGTATGATGATTGGTTGAAAGCTCAACGACAACGGTTGGAATCGAAAGAACCAACAGAGGAAACTCCAAAAATGGACCAGAGAAGCTCAAAGGATGCGGGGGTGATGGAGTCTGGAAGTGAGCCTTCACTCCTGAAACGCCCGAAGATCACCTATGAGAGTCGACCAGATCCCAAGTTGGAGGAGAAGCAAAGCGTCCCAACACCTGCGACAGAAGTTGTGGATGTTGACATGGAGGATTTTGAGGATCCAAGTTTGCCTTACCAAGGGATTCCAGATGAGGCAATGGAACCTGGATACTTCGAAGGAGAAACTCCCGCTGAGGATGAAGCGATCCCAATGGAGGAAGAAAAACCTCAAATGGATGTGGATTCAGTTCCAAATGAGTCCAGTCGAGTTCCCCGGCGTTTAGAGAGTTTAACTTCAGATGTGAACTCAGTTCCAGATGAGTCCAATCGAGTTCCCCGGCTGATCAATCGTATTTGTTTAGACCCAAGACTCGATGTGCCTCAAGGTCCTATTAAAATGGTAAGCAGTGACGAGAGTCCGAAGTTGGTACATGTGACCAATTCGATTCTGCTCAACAAGAATAGCACTTTCCCGGAGTCCATGAAGGTGTGTGGATCCCAAGTTTGGCTGGCAAGACCCACGAGTGTTCTGTCTGAGATAGATGGATGTCCATTAGATGTGGATAAAACAGTGGAAGGCCGGCGAACTGAGCTGCAGAGTATGACTGCTCACAAAGCAGGGAGAGTGGTTGGAGCAGACGAGGCTCAGAAGTTTGCTCGTCAGCATGGGATAAAGATCATCCCAACCCGATGGGTCATAGGCCCAAAGGTGGTGAATGGCAAGGAAGCTGTGAGAGCTCGGTGTGTGGTGCAAGACATCGCAAAGGGGAGCACAGCATCATCTTTAGGACTGAGTGCTACGACTCCTTCTTTAGAAGCGTTACGGACGCTTTTGGCCATTGCTTCGGTAGATGCTATGGATGTCGCAACTTTGGATGTTAGCACTGCATTCTTGCATTCCCCCCTTCCGAAAGGATCGAAGGCGATTATCCAATTGCCCAAGGATGTTTCCGCCTGCAAGGACTATTATGTCCCGGTGTTTATGATTCTGGATCAAGCCATGAATGGTTTGAGAGTTGCCGCCAAAGCTTGGAACTTGAAGCTGGCGACAGTTGTGAAGAAAGTTGGGTTGAAGCAATGCCCAACGGAACCTTCCGTCTTCGAGGGCACTGTGAGAGGGAAAAGATTCCTCATGTTGTGCTATGTGGACGATTTGATTCTGTGTGGCACTAGAGATGCCATTCGGTTGGTGACCGACACCCTGAACGGAGAGTTGAAGATCAAGGAAACGGGTCGAATCACTTCCACTGGTGGAAAGATCACCTTTTTGGGGCGAGAGATTGAGAGACAAGGGAGTCATCTCAGGATGCGAGTGCCCCCGGCATACTTAGATGCCCTGTTCGAGACAGAGTTCTGTAAGGACCTGAAGGTGGTTACTGCTCCTCCGGACATCGTGAAAACGGTCGAGAAGGGCAGAGCAAGTGGTTCGGATCCTGAGTTGAGTGACACTGCAGCTGCGAGGTACAGAGCAGTACTTGGCCGGATTGCATGGTGGGTCAGTCGAGACCTGACCTGAGTAGGTGGATGTCCATTCTTTCGCAAGGACAGTCCAAGCCAACAGCATGCTTTGAGCAAGCATTGCGACAAGTGATTAGGTCCCTAAAGGGACAATACCATGCATGGCAGTACTTTGGCCCTGATGGGAATGTACCAGACAGTGGGCCGGCGCAGCTGGAAGTGTATGCGGATGCCAGTTGGGCACCCCAAGCGTCGTTAGGACGAAGATCTGTGTCGGGCATAGCCATCTTTTATAGAGGATGCCTGATCAAGGGAATCTCTCGAGTTCAAGGGTGTGTATCGCTGAGTTCTTGTGAAGCCGAGTTGAGAGCCATCTTGACTGCGGTACAGGAGAGTGAGGGACTTGCGACTTTGATCGGTCAGTTGGCCGAGTCAGATGTCACGATCCGATTGCACACTGACAGTTCCTCAGCGAGAGCGGTTTTGCTAAACCGTGGGTTGAGTAGGCGAGTTCGCCACTTAGACATCGCTGTCTGCTATCTTCAGGAGCGGATACAGGAAGCTCAGACCTTGAAGGTCATTTGGTGCCCGACAGCGGGAATGATCGCTGACGTTCTTACAAAGTGCTTGAGTCAAGTGACATTCTGTCAGCACCAGCAAGCTATGGGTATATACCCTGGTGAAGATGTGCAGCAGGTGTGGAGGATCTGTGGAATCCGACCAAGGGTTGGAGTTCAGGCATACCAGTGTGCCGAGGCAACTGGATGCAGTGTGGAGCAAGTTGGATCGTTGAAAAGTGTGAAAAAGTGTGGTGAAGTTTTTGAAAATTTCCACCTTAGAAGTCCCGAAACCCTTCGTGAAGACTCTTCCCCTGAGGTTCAAGAAATGGATTTATGGTCCACCCGCAAAAGCTTTGGTTCAAGCACCACGGAAGCTAGCCCTAGCCTGGAGCCTGTACCTTTGGTGAAGGACAGGAAAATGGCAGCTGAAGACAGCAGGAAGGGTGAGCAGGGTGCTGAGATGAAAAGCCCCTTTTGGTGTAAGGTTTGCAAATGGTTGTTCAGATCCGAGCATGCTGCCGGGTTGAGCTGGGATGAAAGTGGCAAGCCCAAGTGCGAAAAGTGCAAACAGACTGTGACAGTCTCTGGCACGGATGCAAGCCATGCATTCCATCTCCGAGAGGCAGAGAAGGAGCGCCGAGCTGCTGGAAAAAGGGGTGATAAAGGTGAAAGCCGAGGCTCAGGCCAAGCTGCACCGAAACCCAAGGCCATGCCGAAGGTGATTGAACGGATGGTCGACGTGTTTCCGGAGCTGGCGGATCCAGAGCCGCCGAAGTGGTTCGGTGATGTGTCATGGAGTATCTGCCGGCGCGGAACTCCAGTGGATGAGCTAGAGCTCAAGGACGTGATAGGCACGCTATCCGACAAGGATATGTTGCGCTATCAAAGCTCATACGAGAAGCTGGTGAAGCCCATCCAGGAGGTGTGTGAGCTACAGGAGAAACCCACGAAGATCTTCGGAATCTTGGATGTCCGTGGACAGATTGGTGGCAAGGCCATCATCTGGGAGATGGCAGTGAATGAAGGAGGACTGTACATGGAAGTGCCGCCGGGAACGTGTGGCCTGGCGATGTTGAGCTTCGTGAGGTACTTGAAGAGAAAAGGGATAATCCCTGTTTTGCTTCTGGGTGAGCACCAGGACCTCGGAGTCTTGCGGATGGTGGATCTGTTGTGCATGCTACCCATTTTGGGAGCAGAGAGGATCATGGAGGATGAAGCTGAGAGCTCGTATTATCCCCCATGGGTGTTGCGCTGGAAGAGAAGTGCAAAGGAAGGATCCTTGGTGTTTAAGGAACTGGTGGAGCGAGTGCGAGTGATTTCGATGTTGTCGTGTGATACACTTCGGATTCACGAGCCGGAGCTGAGGGAGAGACCAGTCCCCAAGTGGTCGTTTGTGGCCTACAGCCACTACAGATCCGTGATGGAGTCTGTTGCAGGATTCTTGGAGGACCTGGAGAAAAAGAAAGAGGAGATCACCGACACGCAGAGGGCGGCAAGCTGGAAGAAGGTGGTTGCGAGTGAGACTCGAAGCGGTGTTGTGTGGATCTGCAAGTGTAAGTGGCACTTGCCGACCGACTATGTGGTGAGGTTCAACTTGACGTTGCCTGCCGACATGTGGCAGCAAGCCTTTGGGATCATGGGTGAGAATGTTGGGAAACTCGAGAAGGAGGAAAAGGACCTGAAGCGGATCCTCAAGGCTGCAGCGGAACAGCAAGACCGAGAGTTCGAGGAAGCTGAGCGAAAGCGCAAGCGCATCGCCGACCTGTCAGCTGCCGAGGAAGAAGCTGCTAAGAGAGCAAAGCTGGAAGGCGAAGCGGTTCGCTCGCCTGTGTCAGTTGTACCATCTGAGTTGGATGCAGCAGCTATCGCGCAGATTGCTGAGCGTGTGAAGGCAAGCTTTAGTGTTGCCGATTTGGAGCTGATGTTGGAAGAGAAGAAGAGAAAGGTTGGAGACCAGCCAACTGAGAGGCCTGCGGAGACGCCAGCTGAGCCTAGCCGATCTTCGCAGGATGTGGTGATGGAAACGAGGACGGCTGAGTTGGCGGAGATGAAGGAAGCCGCCAAGGAGCGCCGCGCCAAGTTGATGGAGTCAACTGGAGCTGGCGAGAAGAAGGGCGAAGAGGATGAAGAATGAACTGAGATGCTAAGTGATCTCAGTGGTTGGGTGGGTGAGTGAAACCCGCAGCCATTTTTTGGAAGCCATGGCCGCGTTGCCGCCATGGAGCGCCCGCGATTTTTCTGGTTAGTGTGAGCCCTTGTTTCAGTGCGTGAGAAGTTTGCAAAGAGGAGGCAAAATGATGATGAAACTCAACGAGGGACTCTATAGCCCCTTCTGCAAGGCGTCTGATTGCCACCTCTGAAGACGTTTTTGGCTGATGGTACGCTGGAAGAAGCGAAACTATGAAGCCAATCTTTTCTTGAAGGATCAGCTAGCCGATGCTAGTTGGTGAGTTTGGTGACCTGGAAGATGCGAGACTGAGGAGGAGTACCACGACAAGGTCGAGTGCTGAGTGGGAAACATCTGAAGCTTGCATTAATTCGTTTTCACGTGTTTGTCACCACGAACTCTTGGATTCGTTCCAAGACAACCCTGCCCCAGTGCAGGTGGATGCAAGTTTAATTCGTTTTTCACGTGTTTGGACAACGAACTCTTGGGTTACCAGTGATGTGGACCCAGGACAACCTGCCTGATGGTGGGATCTTGCATGAGTTTTAAGTTTGATGTCAGAGATCGACTGGTGTGTTGTTTGTTTCGTTTGGTGGCGAGTACGCACCAAGGGAATGTGGCCAGGGCATCCCCTTAGTGTTGAAGTGCCGAGCTGGGCTTGGACTTCAGATCTTTGACATGAACCCTCAGCAAAATGCGGGGGGTGGAAGATTGTGGCTGATCAGTGATGTTTTTGTCATGTTTTGGATCAGCTTGTATAGGTTTGTTTTGCTTCGGAGTGATTGGGAATCCGTGTGATCCCATCCTCGATGGTTTATGCCTCGTTGATTTCCAAGGAAATCATACGAGTGTGTTTTTGCCCAATACGCTATTTAAAGTGAGTGTGCAGTGTGTAGGAACTTCGTTCTGAAGCTGAGTTTAAGCTCACAAGAGAGAATTCGTTTAGTTTGTGCACTTCGTGACTTTTGGCTCAAGTGGCTCTGACTGTGAAAAAGAGAGAGCTGTCCGCACTTGTGTGAGAGGTCAGGGTTCGTGCTTTCAAGGGAAAAGGTACCAGAGGGACCTTCGGTTTTTCACGCGGCAAACCAGATTCCGTCCTCCTTCCTCGGCACTGGAAACTGTATGTTGAGCCTGGCTTCTTGCCTTTGACGTTTCTTCAGCAAATCGTGTGGACTTGCTTCAACGCAAGGTTGCTCGCGTGCTATTGGGCCATTTACCTTCTGCGTTAGCGTGCTTGAGATGGGTACCTTGGTCCCGCTTTGCGCGACGGCTCGCATGAGCTTGTTAGCTCGTGTGATGCAATATAAGCAGCAGTGAAGCGGCTTGCCAATGGTTCCCATCTCTGCTATGCAACCCTTGCCCACCACAAAAAAGCCTGAGCAGAAGAGCAGATTGACGCACGCAGACAGATGGCAACTCAAAGACAGAAGCAATGGCAGCCTGAGCCCACACATAGGGAAAATGGGGGAAGCAAAGATGCTCACCGCACCTGCGCAGGAGCTATTGCCGCAGGAAGCATGGTGTCTTTTTGTCAGCTTGTAGTTGTACCCAACCCGGGCGGTCGCGTACGACATTCAAGGCGAATGCGTGATCAATATCTTCACACACCTGATGGGTCCCAGATCCAGGCACCGTTTCAGCCCCGCGCAGAGCCTCGCTTGCCTATTGCCTTTGGCATGGACGTAAAGCTGCGGAAACCCTGCGGTACTTCTTGTTGGTGTGCCCACTCACGTTCTACGCGAACGCTGGCTTGCCCGATGTGATTTTGGCCAACTTGGCCTGTCCCCATTTGTGGATGGACATGCCTACCTCTCATAGGAAGGGTCTGCTTCGAGCGGTGAGCAGGAAATGGCAGTTACGCAAACCATGGCTCCGTGAGACACAACTGAACAAGCCATCCATAAGAGATGCGTTGTTGGCCCGCTGGTCATGAGCTGTGCCGTCAGATTTGTTTCTACGAGCTTTAGCTTCTGCTGGCTGCCCGCTGAAGTGCTATTGCTTCAGACTGACAGTTTGCAGTGAGCTCAAAGACGCTCACCGAGCGCAACATGCTACAGGCCTCATGAAGAAAAAATACCTTTAGGTTTGCAGTTAAAACACTGCTGCCCTACTGCACCTCCGGAGTGCAATATGTAGCAAACCAAGGTTTCCTATCAACAGATGGGGGAAACCCGAAGGCTTTGAAAAAATAGATTGGAGGAAGCAGACTTGTTTTTTGTGAAGATGTTAAACGATCAGAGGTTGTCTTATGGACACAAAATTGATATGAAGGTGCATCCATCAGTATGTAAAGAAATCATAATTGTTCTTAGCAAATGATAGGGGAATGAGCATGAGCGAAGTGCAGGGGAAATACAGGCTTTGCGACAAAAACTGGGAAGTTGATATTTTCTTATTCAAATAGACAAGCATGAGAAGTGTTTTGTAATCCAAGCGAATGGACAGGTTTTCCTGTCGAAGCGTCGAGAAACCAGAGACCTTCCTGTTGAGCGAAAGAAATTCGAGGTTTGTTGTTAGTTCCAATCAATACCCTTTCTTTCAACAACGACAAAAAGTAACCCCAAAATATCGAGCCTTTTTGCAGCTAATGGGATGAAACATGGTTGGCCCTGGAGATCCTCCTACCGAGGCTCTGATGCCATTTCACCGAGAACAAATGCAGCTTTGAAACACACATTCACACACATGTCCGGCAAAAAACCACAAGCGCTTTGATGCAAGTGCAACTTGCCCCGATTGAACACCTTTTAAAATTCACTTTTCATCCAAAACAAACGCAGAACCAAAATCGTTACATGCCCTTTTGAATTCTTCAGGTGTTGTACCATCAAAGCGATGTAAGCCTGTAAAGCATTCCGTATGAATGTGATGTCGAGGCTGCTGTGGTCAACGAATGCGCGTTGCCCAGCCATCGGTCGACCGAGCTCAAGTTGATATGTTCATCACAAGGCATCGTCAACCGTACACCTACCTTACAAGTCACAGTGCACAAACAAGAAGGCACGTACCGTCTTCGGATTGCAACATGTAACAAATGTTTCATGGGCGGCGGAAACGTCTTTGCTCTTGTGTGCAAGACAAACGCACGACCCTTTTCCCTAAGCCACCTTGAACTTGAAAACGAGCCATGTTGATTCCATTGTTGTTTTAGTAGTTTCAACGGAGGAGTTGGGATTTTTTTTTTGTTTCCGTGCTGCAGATTGTAAGTTGACGCATCTTTGTTGGCTCAAAAGGGTAAAACTGTTCAGTCGTTGGTCGATAGGGTTCTTCAGCGCAGAGGTGGGCTTTCACAGCCAACGTTGCCACAACCATGTGTTTCGAATGTGTCACTGTCTGATTGCTTCTCTGTGTGGAGGTTTCGAGAGATGCAGGCGTCTTTGGTGAAGTGCCTGTGGGTGAAGATGATTGTAGCGGATTGTGTCAGAAAGGGTGTGTGCAGGCAAGCTTGGTGGCTTGATGTCGCAAAGGTACAACACCCCGATATTGATCAGCACCACGGGTGCTGCAAAAGGCAAGAAAGATAAGGCCGCCCTCAATAGTGCAGACATACCAAACATGTGTCTCGCAAAAACCACGGCTTCATCAATGCTCCACGGCGTGTCTTGCAACTGTCGTGCAATTTGATCAGTTGTAGCAGGAGAAGAAAAAGGATGCCCAACCTGCAATGTCCCAGACGGAGGCTTTGACTGCTGGTGTGGCTCCACGGAAGTTTGTTCTCACATGTCGGATGTAACTTTGCCACATGTGCGCATGCAGGACATCCTGAACTCGATCTTGCCTCCCCGTGAGTGGACACAAGAAGATCAGCTTTGGGTGCTCTTTGCTATTTTTTTAGCAGCTTGTGGCTTGTTCACGTTATGTTTTTGATTCTGCCTTGATTGCCAGGTCCAGTATGTTTCCAGCACGCCAGCCACCCGCCTGCGGCTCAGAATCGATTTGAAGAGTTGTTCCCGGATTCCCGTTTTGTTTCGACAGTTGACAGGAGCAGATGTGGTCAACCTGCAAGAAGACCTGGACAAATGGCTTCAGCAGCGACAGGCCATGGCAATGAGTTCCATTCGTTTTTGCCTGCACGCGACGAAGCGCCCGACGGAGTCCAGACACGTACAGCGCTTGGAAGCGGTGTTTGACGGAAGGCACGGGAGACGGGCATATGTCCGATCCGAGAGGAGCGTGTTACGGGGCGATGTTAGGAGAAAATCCCGGATCGGAGTTTGTTCCCAAAAAGGAGCTGTACTCCCAGTGCTTTGACGAGCTGATCCGGCAGGCCTGGTGCCTGTATGCTTTCATCTTTGCAAAAGTTTAATGCTTCAGTCAGACCAATGTGACAGGTTTAGACGGCAAGAGGTATATCTTTGCACCAGGTCACAATCATTTGTGCAGAACGTGGCCTCCTCCTCTTGCGAGTACGAGACGAAATCAGGCTGCTTCGCGAAGTTCAGCTGTTTGGCCCGTTGGCCCAGAGCACTCGAGGATGACGATTTGCGCTTACCAGAGCCTCTACGAGTCTTCCATCGCCTTTGGCATGCGGAAGGTGGGCCCTGACTTGGCACAAAGGCTGTTTTCTTGCTGTCTGTGTCAGGCTTTGCAGGCTGAGCAGCGCAGGAATCAACACAACAAAAAGATGAAGGACCGCCGAGCACCTATTATGTAGAGCGTTTTTTCTGTCCGAGAATTCTTCGACAATGTGGTCATTGCATGCAGGTGCCGCTTGCAGCGGTTTCTTTTAGCTCCTCGATTCCTGCAGGACCTCCAGGTTGCAAACAAGAAACTCCGGGATGAAGTAGAGGCAAAGCCGGCATGGATCCATGTCACGTGATGTTGACTAAGGGGAGCTTTGTGTGCACCGGAGTACGACAGGAGTTGGAGAACAAGATCACCCAGATAGAGAAGCATGAAGCAGAGCGACGGGAACAAGAGGAACGCAAGCACAAAGAGGAGGCACCTGCGGGGCTTTCCACATGGATTTTCGCGCCATCTCTGAATGTCAGGTTGAGAGCTTGAAGAAGCTCAATGCGCAGCGAAAAGTCTCTTGATCAGCAGTGGCTTTGCATCTTTGCATCCCCATGTTATTTTGCATCTACAGCACTTGCCACTTGCCCTTACTTGAAGTACTTGGCGCACCGAATGAGGAGCAGCTGGAGGCCATGCTTCAAGCTCCCAAGAAGTGATCCACACCTGCAGGCACAGCCCGCGGTCTGTGGGTGTAGGAGTTCCGGTCGGCACAAGTACACGGGACACAACCTGCTTGAGGTAGTCTGGGCAGCAACATGCTGAGCAGGCTTCATGTACACCTTGTTTCACAAATGCCAAGGAGGCAAGCTAGATGTTGCGATCTGGTTTCGTTACAAGCTTTGTCAATGTACTTGCATACGAGGGGGGTCACAGGAGATTCTTTGTGTACACCACACCAACACCAACGTGTCACCGCCATACCTCCGCGACCAACTGAGCGCACCTGTGCATGCTCGTTCTGAACTGCTGCGGCGTCAGGCAAAGAGTTTAAAACGTGCTTTTGGTAAGTTTTGGTGCCCCAGCTCTGTTGAATGTTGTGACGTGTTGCGCATTCGGCAATTCTGCCGCATTGCCGTGAGAGCTAGGCCCGAGGGGTCAGCTCACAGAGCTTTGGCACCAAAGAAATGCCCGCTGATGGCTATGATGGCGGCGTTTCTGCATGACCCTTGACCGTGAGGTGCACAGCTGGCGAGGCTACTTGACCTCACAGAGCATAGTCTCATTCGATGATGAGCTGCTCTTGGATGTTTTCGAGTCTTCCCTTTGCGGGGCGCCATTGCCGGCTCCCTGGAGTATGTGGTTCGACAAGAAAAGCAACGCCCTTTTCTTTACAAACACCTCTACTGGAGAGACCTCTTGGACTCATCCGTTAAACTCCTTGCTCCTTGAGTTAGCTTCTGTGGGACAAAGATTCTTGGCATTGCCCACGGCCAGCAGGGCCGAACACTTGGCCGCCTTGAACAGGACATGGGAGGCTGAGGCGCGAGCAGAGATCTTGAGATGGCGATCGGCATACGACAATGGCGCTGAATATTTCTACAACATAGAGACCAAGGCAGTCATGTGGGAACGGCCGGTCGATGCGTTGCTCCCGGCCTTCTACTTGAAGAAGCAATATTTGAAGAATCTCAGTTCTTATTGTAATGGGGCTCAATGGAATGCTGAAGTAAAGGGTAAAGCTGCGAGGCAGGGCAAGCAAGGCCCACAAAGGCAAGGCCCACAAAGGCAAGGCCAGCAAGGCCTGCAGGGCCACGGCTTTCGGTCAAGTTTGCCATTGACCCCCGAGCAAAGCAATCTATCGGAGAGCTTGGATGGCTATCTGACCAAGGAGCTGCTAAAACTCCCCGATGATGAGGAACTCCTGCGTGTGTTTCAGGTGGTGCTACGGGAAGCTCCTTTACCAGCACCGTGGAGCATGTGGTGCGACAAGGCCACTCAGTCTTTGTTTTTTAGGAACCCCACAACCTTGGAGACATCGTGGATGCATCCCCTGCACGATGTCTTCGCTTTTCTGGCAGAAGTTGGGCGGAGATTCTTCACCGTGCCGTCTGCCACTAGGGCCGAGCATTTAGCAGCATTGAATACATCCTGGGACAATGAAGCGCGGGAGGAGATCTTGAAATGGCAGGCTGCTTACGATGAGCAGGACCGAGAATATTTCTTCAATGTGGAGACCATGGAAGTCATGTGGGAGAGACCGGCAGAAGCAGTGCTTCCAGCGTTTTATTTGAAGAAGCAGTTTCTCAAAAGACTGAGCCTTTGCAAGCCTGCGCGCACTGAGCACCGAGGAAGGAGTGGAGAACGAGATCGGGACAGTTTGTCCACGATGGCTTCTACGTCCAACTCCTCTGTATCCTCCATGTCACGGCGAGGTAGGAGAAGCTCTCGAAAGTTATCAAATCATGCGCTGTTCGATGACAACTGGGAGTACTACTTAACCACACAAGGCATCGTGAATGTGCCAGGAGAGGAAATGTTGCTGCAGACTTTTCAGACTGTGCTGAAGATTGCACCTTTACCCGCACCTTGGAAAATTTGGAACGACAAGGCCAACAACCGTTTCTTCTTCGTTCATAAGTCCACCGGCATGACTTCATGGCAGCATCCCTTGAACTCTGTCTTGGCCGAGCTGGCTGGCATCGCGAGGCACTTCCTGAGCTTGCGTGAGGATCAACGAGCAGATCGCCTTTCCGTATTGGGAAGTACATGGGACGGTGAGGCAGAAGTTGAGATCTCGAAGTGGAAGTGTGCACTAGACGAGGAAGATATGGAGTATTTCTTCAATGTGGAAACCAGCGAGACAATGTGGGAACGTCCGGAGGATATCGTCCTTCCAGAGCTGTTTCTAAAACGTCAGTTTCTCTCCAAGTTGTCAGCGGCAGCTGAGCCAAGCTGTGACCAATCGGCACTGGAGCAACCACAGCCACCACAGTCACAGCCACGAGAGAACAAACCAAGTGCTGACTTCACTCCTGTCCCGTCCACAAGCCAGGCTCCGATGCCCGTGACATCAGTGAAGCCTGCAATGCCCCCAGTGCCCCCAGTGCCCCCAACGCCCTCAATGCCTCCGGTCATTCGGCCTCAACCTGAGCTTCACCAAGCGAAACCCCCACTTCCCAGACCAAACCACTCACCGACCCGCGTCAAAATCAAGTCTGTTTCGCCCAAGCCAGCGCGGCCCAGCGAAGCAATCAAAGTCACTGTTGTGCGCAAAACGGTCCGGGCTTCCTCGAGAGACGATGCGCCAAAGCCGCCTAAGGCCGCTGCCAGTCTTGTCTGGCATGAGCATAAATAGTGTTGCCGTGGGCTCGGTAATCACTCTTGCTGCAAGTTCTAGCTTGTACGTCTTACGGAGCTTTTCCTGGGCGTCGTGATGAGTACACCAATCCTAGTTGGTAGTTTGGTTGCTCTATCTTGGGATAGTTGGTTAGAGGGAATCGGCAGTGCTTTGGGGTGTGTTATGCGGACGGGTTGTTTTTGGCCCTTGCGGCAGGTCACCGTAATATCTCGCGACAGAGCTGCAAAGATGGGCCCAACCATCAGCGTCAGGGCCATGAAGGCGCAAGCCTCTCCTCAACATGAGGGCGCGCAACTGCCACAACTGCGGTCTGCGAAATCAGCGGCTTTTGCAGCTTCAGAGGCTACTACAGGAAATTCCATCGAGAAGATTCAGGCAGCAGCTCTCGCAGCCTATGAAGCAACACCGCTGCCAACTTCGGAGGCACATGTGTCCACGGTGCAGGAAGCACTGTGTGAAGTTGCACGACAGATCGAAGGGCTCACATCCCGTGGTGAGGCATGCAGCGCATTGGCAGAAAATGCATATTTTTTTGCCCGATGCGTCCACGAAGCTCAGAACGACGCCTCTCAGGCCTCATCTGCAGCTCTAGCATCCACGGCTGCACGCGCCTCTGGTCTGAGTGCTTCTTGGCAGGTAGATGCTGCAATTGCAGCAACACTGAATCGAAGGTTTTCTGGATCACCCGGGTCACCATCCTTTCCAACATCATCACAGCTGCGCGAGGTCATCGAGCAAGTCGCTTGTGATGCTGGTGTGGAAGCGAAGACGCGTGAGTCATGGCTTCAGAAAGCAAATGAGAAGTTGGAACCGCTGCAGGTGAAAGATTGCGCACCCGCCCAGGAAGCCAAAAGCCAAGATCTTGTGGCTACTGTTGATACTTGGGTGATGGGATCACCACAGAACGTGGACAGCTCTCCGCAGTCGGGAACTGCGGAAACAGTGTCCATGTTCGGTCGGACAGGGCGGTTTTCCCAGACTGGATCTTCCAAGTTTGCAGAGTTCTGCAATTTCCGGGATGTTCGGCGCGCCATGGCGGAGGCGGAGAATTGCTTGGCCACGTTTGAAGAAGAGCGAAGGATTCAGCGCAAAGCGCTCAGGCGGCGTTCACAGAACAAGCTTCCAACTGATATCCTTGATGCAATGGGTGAAGCTCAACGCATCTTGTCCGCCTTTGACGAGGAGCGTCGGCTGCAGCTTCAGCAGCTTCGTGTGGAGAGAGCCAAATCGCGCACGAATTTGTGAGCAACCGCCACATGTGTGTGTTGCATGGAGAGCCAGGTGTTCCAGCTTTGCTCGTTCGGGCTCTCCGTTGTTTTAATACCTAGCTTCGAGAGTTGAAGACTCGTTCTGTCGCACTGAAGACAGGTGTGATTTTTCAATGGCCATCAGAGGGCATGCGTTCTACATGTTCTACAGAAGTTTGATGGGTTTCACCATAGTATAGCATGGGACGGTATCCAAAGATCGATGTCAGCAAGCTGCTTGTTTAACACAACAGCTTGAACTACCGATGTGAAGCTGAAAGTCAATTTGCGTCGCTGTCAGCAGGTGGTTGCACGAGTCTTTAGAGCTTTGCACAAGCATCTTTCTTTTCTCCACTCGCATGGCCGTGTCATCTCTCAGTCTTCCAAAGAGCATACGTGTGCAATCAAGTGCACTGCTTGCCAACACATGTACACCAGGCGGCTAGCCGTGTCTTCCCCCCATTTGTAGTGGCATCTTGCAGTCCCAGCAGCGCGCATGACACAAGCTGCCTGTGATGCTGCCGCTGGCCGTTGCTGTCGCGCAAAATTGGGCGATAGTGCAGCAGATGAGCTGCTAGGTCGCTTGCTCAGGCTGCATGAGACGGGTGATTACCAGGCGTACCTACAGAAATCCGAGTGCGAGCTCAAGAAGGAGGCCAATCTGTCAGTTGAAGCGACGGTGAATGGTGCAAAGGATGGGTACCCTGCAAGTAATGCGGAAACCCCGATCTTGAACGACTTACATCAAAGCGAGGTCACAGACATGGATGGTAAAAAAAACGCAAAGGGCCAGAATCCGGAGCATTCGAATCCAGAGGATTCGGAAGAGGTTGCCAAAGATGCGGCGGTGGAAAAAGAGCGACTGGCCAGAGAGGCGGAAGAAGCAGCACGCAAGGAGGAAGAAGAGCGACAGGCCAGAGAGGCGGAGGAAGCAACGCGCAAGGCGGAAGAAGAGCGACTGGCCAGAGAGGCGGAAGAAGTAGCCCGCAAGGAGGAAGAAGAGCGACTGGCCAGAGAGGCGGAAGAAGGGGCACGCAAGGAGGAAGAAGAGCGACTGGCCAGAGAGGCGGAAGAAGCAGCACGCAAGGAGGAAGAAGAGCGACAGGCCAGAGAGGCGGAGGAAGCAACGCGCAAGGCGGAAGAAGAGCGACTGGCCAGAGAGGCGGAAGAAGTAGCCCGCAAGGAGGAAGAAGAGCGACTGGCCAGAGAGGCGGAAGAAGGGGCACGCAAGGAGGAAGAAGAGCGACTGGCCAGAGAGGCGGAAGAAGCAGCACGCAAGGAGGAAGAGAAGA